>JAVFBY010344530.1:0-10012 GCA_034781015.1 Tonicella lineata
CCTCAGAAAAATAAGTATAACTCATTTGATTCTGTTTTAACAGCAAAAATACCATATTTTGGGCGCGTATGTATCTTCAATGTTTACGCTGTCGATACTTGTCTATGCAGGTAAAGACGCCAACATGATTGCAGTTCCGGACTCAAAGTACAAAATACTGCTGCGGAAAAAATAGTTAATTAGCTCTACGACTGAAGACATATGCGTGACTATCCAACCAGATTTTTTCTACATTCTTGTCACTCATCACGTGTCAAAATACTTCGACTGAATGTGTTCTTGAAAGTTTTTTTAAACGTAATCGATATTTGAAGGGGGGGAAATAGAAATTTCCATTTCTGATCTGTTATTTCTGTTGACGGCCATTCCCTTGAGCATTATATCCGCATGCTTCTTATTTCATTCAATTTATTGTCAAAATAAAACATCTTTCTTTAAAAGGCAAACTGTCATTCAAAAAATGTGTTGGCAAAGTCTAAAACTTTTCTATCAATCGATATAAAAACGTGTTGAAATTCAGGCTCTTGGTTAGTGCAAATAATTGACTAGTTGTGTCACACGGCTTAATTTACTGCCATTGGGCTACATGTAGTTGAGCAAAACTTTTTTTTGCTTTTTATCAAACGCTATTTCAGCACTTTGATAATATTTACATTGTCGCTCATTCACACTGCCTTTGATTTTCTTAAAACTTTACCAAATTTATACCATGCAGGTTTTACTATACAATTCCCAAATGTGAATCTAAAGAAATTGACGTTAAGCAAAAATAAAATACTATCAAATATATATATAAAACTATTTATGATAAAATAAATGTGATAATAATGCAACTATTTTAAACTAAAAATATTAACAGTGTGTTTGTTACTTACAAATTGTAGTGAATTTTAGTATAAACGTCTAGTTTATAAAAGAACAAATTTTGGCTTATACTAAAATGGCCATTTATAGCGAAAAATCCTTTTGGGAATATGATTAATCTTCTAAAGGAGTTGAAACGCCAAATACAAAATATCTAATCTCGCATGGAAAAACCACATGTAGGCTAGAAAATTAAATTTGTCAACTTTAGTATGCAAGCCAGCCGCGCAGACAAGCATAACGTTCTACCAAATCAACGGTAGTGAACTCACTGGGTCGGCAGGCGCTAATGATGCGTCATCGCTAGCATTTTTTTGAAGGGTTCATTCCCTTCCTTGGAAACTATAAACCACCAACCCGACTAGTTTACATGTTCAAGTCCATAACCGATTTTTTATAACGACTTTCTTCGTCGAAACTTATTCCCAGCGGTTGTGTTGAATGATGAGAACCCGCTACAACAGGCAAGTTTTGGCGCGTTACGTCGTCATTCAACAAGTCGCAAGGGAATTTAAGCCGTTTTAAAAAATCGGTTATGGATTTGAGCCCGTAAACAAGTCAGGTTTGTGGTTTATAGCTTTCAAGGAAGTGAACGAACCCATCAAAAAAATGCTAGCGATGGCGCATCATTAGCGACCGCCGACCCAGTGAATTTACTACTGTTGATTTGATAGACCGTAATGCTTGTCTACGCAGCTCACTTGCATGTTAAAGTAGACAAGTTAAATTGTCTACATGTAGGCCTACGACAAAAAACCTCGACAACAGTCTGCTAAACCTCTATTTTTAATCAAGTAAAAAGAAACACAGTTTTGGAAAGTTAGACTCATGCATAACAATTAATAACTCTCATGGGAATTGTGATTAAATGTATCTTAGACAGTTAAGATCTAAATATAGACAGATGTAGATGTTAGAAATCCAATATATTCCCAGGACAAACTGGACACAACAACAAATTGTATTAAAGCTGTAAAACAACTTCGTTCCGGGGTGCCTTGTCATACAGCCTGAAGCGTTTATTTAAACTTTTATATCTCGTTTACTGTCAGAGATAGAGAGAAAAAACAGTCAACATAGTCATTCAAATTCTGCTAAAGTAATTGTTTTAATATAATTATATCGTTAGCAGTTCAACGGTAAAATTATTGGATACAACATTGCAGCAGATTTACGGTAAACACTGTTTAAGATACAATTAACATAAACGGTTATTCTTATATCTCGAAAACGATTGGAGATAGAAAGTAAAAAAAGATCGACAGCATCATTCATTTTTATAATAGAACTTTTTAGCCCATTTACGGTATTTTTAAATACAATTTCTTAACATATTTACGGTACATATATATTTTTTGCAATACAATTTTAGGCAGTTTTACGGTAAAATTACTGAATACGTGGTTCAATCAGATTTACGGAAAATAGAGAACATATTTCAGAGATCCTAAACGTTTTTTAAGTCAACGCATTAAAGTATGCTACACCTAGAAACATCTAGAAAAGTTAACATGTTTCTATATAACTTACATATCTCCATAATGGAGGTATATCAAAATTACAAAAATTGAACATATTCAAACGGTTATAACTCAAAAAGCGCAAGAGAAAGACAAAAACGGTTGACAAACTGTAGCAAGTGCGCAATAAGACCTTGAAAAATAAAATTTTAAGTTTCTAGCTTTTATAGTTTTAACGCCACATCTAAATATAATATAGGTGTAAATTATTTGGTAATAACTGAGAAAAAAAAACGGAATTAAACTCCTTGAATTGATGTACACTTAGAACCATCAAAAAATACACTAAGAACCATCAAAAAATATTAATTTCAAAAATGAGTTTTAGCGATTGACCTATGACGTCATAACAGGCGTAAATTTTAAAGTAGGTCAAATTCGTGTTCAACCTTGTTGAGCAAGAATAAGTCAAATTTAAGTTTTAGCGTTAAACGGTTCAGGAGAAGAAAAATCTTAAATCTTAAAAAATAAAAGACCAAAAACCAAGATGGCGGACAAAATATTTGTCCAATCAAAAAATAAGAAAAAGGTTTTTGAACAGTGTAGGCCTTTTATGTCTTAAATTTTAACACTCTGCCTATAGCGGTTTTGGCTGTAGAGCCGACCCCAAAATTTGTTAGAAGAATAATAATAAAAAGAAAAAACAGAACGATTTCAATAGGTGTTCAGTTTTTAAAAAACTGCACCCCTAGTAATGATTTTATTGCAGACTGAAAGCCATATGTATAGGCTATACAGCGCATATGATTAAATCACACGAAAATCGGTCTTTATGACCAATAAAAGTATTGTGAATACAAGTTTTGACCATGTATAACAAGCTTTGCTATTTGGAAGATACCAGTGAATCTAAATCTATAAAAGAGTGGCTCCTGTCTGTGTTTTTGTCTGTGTGCATTTTTCTCCCCAAACCAAAAGAGATAAACCTGACAAACCTATATATTCTGAAAGGACATGACCCAGGGAAGGGGTCTCTTTCGTCTGTCTGTCTGTGTGTTTGTTTGTGTGCATTTGTCGCCCAAAGCAAAAAAGATAGACCCCACAAACCATATATATTCTGAAAGGGCGTGACCCAGGGAAGGTTTTAGGCACAAAAACATTGGGGGTCACTTTCTGACCCCTGACTTACTTTTTTAAAATGCCACTCTAGAAGGGGCTCTGGCCTCCACCGGACATACATTGAAATATATATTGATTGTTGTTACTCCTACTTCTGGCACTGAACCTTATCACTTCAAAGTGTGGTTGCACCAGCGAAGCAGTGTGGATACAGCTAGTCCAAAATACAACTGGATGATCGTACAGTCTGGAGTACAAAATAGTTTAAAAACTGAATTGTAAATTTGTCGAAAAGCTTCACCCAAGTGAATACCGTTCCGTTTCTTTAAAAGACCATCTTAATATTACTTGTACAATACACCTATCTCGCTGTTCCCTAATCAACGGAACATTTTATTCCAATATTATAGCACATCTGAATGGTTTAATTATATTGTCCGACGGATGCCTTTATGACATATGTTTAAGATATATTGCAACATGTATAGGGTATTAAGCAAACTGTTACTCACTAAGAAACTCACTAAAAATAACTGCTATTGAACAAAACAAGTATTACGTTCATGAACTCCACATGCTCGACATTTTTTAGGGCACAGTGCTTCGAAAATGTCTACCCTGGTGAAGAAGTGCAAGATCCCGACTCTAATAAAGCAGACGACGCAACTAGCACCAACGCGAACGACGTCATTTCCCAGGTCTGTGCAGAAGGGACTACTTATTTTCCTTCTTTCTCACTGTTGTGTAAGTATAGATTGGTACCTGTGGCAAAGCTCCACAGTCTTCAATCATTAACCTCTATAGGTCAGTCATTTTGCATGTACAGCATTAATTGTCAGTTCTCGGGTGCTCAGTCTCTAGAGCATAGAGTTCGATTTGTACTCTCGAGTCGACTCCACAGTCTGGTTCCAATCGAACTCCACATTTAACAAGGGATTCAATCCATGTGACGTCAAATTTGACCTAATTAGAGACTCGGGTTCAACCTTCGTCCAATCAGGGTCCGAAATCAAAGCAAGATGGCGGCTCAAAACATGCTGGCCTGCGAAATTTGGTTACCTTTTTTTTTCATCGTCTCTTTGTGAAATCATTGGATTGTAATTGCTATGTCGACTGTTATATGGATGCCGTTTCTGTTTCCAGCAGAGGACAACCGATTAATTCGGGCCATAATCGCAGATGACATCCGATCTCTACAAAAGCTCTTGAGAAGACATTGTTCAATTGCCGACTGCTCAAATGACAGAACGCCGGCACTTCACGTGGCCACATCTTTAAACAATCGGAGTATCATGAAACTTCTTATCGACGGAGGATTTGATTTGAACCAGACAGCAGACGCCGGGCAATTCAGAGGATTATCGCCTCTTCACGTTGCAAGTACGCAAGGTCACATGTCGGCCTTCAACTTGTTAGCCGACCGTGGCGCAAACTTGGCATGTAAAACAACGTCCTCTGCAGATAACCCTTGGTCACGGGAGCAAACATGTTTACACTTAGCCACCAAACGAAACCACGGTTACTTGTGTAACGTGATTGTCAGTACGAAGAAAGACCTTGTAAACTGTGTGGATAAAGGTTATCTTACGCCACTACATTTAGCTTGTATTTTGGGTCACAAGAATTTGGTTCGCCTTTTCCTTCGCTCTGGATGCGACCCCAATGCTAGGGACAAGACCCAACACACCCCTCTTGTGTACGCCATGATAAGAAACCACATTTCATTGGCTAAGATCCTTGTTGAAAAGACAGATCTAACAGTCAAGTATACTCTAGACCATGTAAACGAGCTGACTGTTCTTCATTTTGCTACAATGATATCAGAAACTCAGTTGGCCCAGGATCTCATTGCAGCAGGCTGTGAGCCGAATCTTTCTTGCAGTGGCTACTCTGTGTCAACGTGGCGATTTAAAAAAGAAGGTCTTCTACCCATACATATAGCGTCGCTAAAGGGGGATGTGAGGATGTTTGACGTATTAAAATCTGTTACTTCTGAAAACATCAACAGAGCAACCCGAGTAACAGCTTTGACACTGGCAGTCGCAAATGACAAATATCAGATGGCAAGGTATTTGTTGTCTTGCGGCTTTGACCCAAATCAGGGTGTACAGGTATACAACGATTTACATTACACTCCACTTCATATCGCGGCAGAGTTAGGTTTAGTGGAGATGATAGAACAGTTACTCATTCATAAAGCCGACCCAAATGCTCAGACGCTGACACAATTAGGTAAAAAGGATTCCACTCCACTGCATTTGGCCTGCAAAAAGCAACACATAACAGCAACAGAGTTGCTGATTACAGAAAGAAACATTACATTTAAAAATTCGAAGGGTATGACACCTTTACATATAGCAGCTTCCATAGGCTGCTGTGAAATAGTACGAACATTGTTAAAAATGGAACATCGGTATAGGACAGAATGTACAGAACAAAGTACAACCTCTAAAGGAGGTTTTGTAGATCTGGAATCTGACGACGGTATAGCGGGTCACAATACAGATGAACTACTGCCACCAAGCAGAACAGCTGACAAAGAAGGAAGGCTGCCCATACATTTAGCAGCAGCAAAAAATCACATAGCTGTTTTAGAAACTTTCCTGGCCTGTGGAGAAGTTATCAATGGCGTGAATACTTCCGGCAAACATCTGCTCCACCTAGCAGCAGCAGACGTCAACATGTTCCCTGTACTTTGTTTTGTATTGTCCCAAAGCCTAGATCGACACACCAAGGACGATTTCGGCTTTTCGCCTTTACACAGAGCGGCAGAGACAAACAACTTGAAAGCCGTCCAAGCTTTGCTTCTCCCTGAGGACGGTGTCTCAGTCAGTCAAACCATTGAAGGTAATATAATGTTCAGGAAACGATTTTGCTTGCTCTTCATGTCGTGTTGATAAGTATGAGGTGATGCAATCATAAACGTTTAGTGGCAACAGTAATACAATTATTTTGTTTATTTTTAAGTTTAATTAACTGTATGTTTATTTCACTCATATGACGGCGTGTCAGCCCAATGGCTTAAAGTGCTTATGTTAACTTCTTTTATTTATCAGATGTGATAAATATCACATATTACCAACTTGGAAAAAATCTATTAAAAAAATATCAATACGACATTTTCCCTCAAAATGTTATTGATATATAACGTTTGTTATGCATTTCGAACGCTCCCAAGTAGTCTGACGTCACATCCAGTCACTGTCTACACTACAGTATGTCTGAACAGTTTACAGCAATAGATTTGTTTTATCGAAGTCTGGATATGATGTCATCAGACAATAGGTTGGCTTCAAACTCTCGGAAAATGCCGAGCATTACCGAAAACGAACGGTATTTTTCCGAAATTTTTTAAACGAAAACAAAATTGAAAGATATCTACATAGACATTTTAAGGAAACCACCCTCGGCGTCGCTGGCAACAATGGGGATCGTCATTGAAAAAAGGGAGATAACTATGCCCCCCATATAACAGGCAACACCATCTATCTCATTGACTAACAATAGCATGATGTGACTATTCAATTAAATACTACTGTTAGTCAATGACATAGAGGTCTCTATCCATCAAAAGGGTGACAGAATTATCTCTCTTTTTTCTAACCACTGGCGATCTCCATTGTAACACGTTCATAACTGCACAAAACTCATTTTGATTTTAAGCTATATTTTTTCTAATAATTTACTAATTTATATGTTCTGATTATACCTTTTTTTTTAAAAATTGAAACTACCTTTAAAGGTAATCTTTATTGTTTAACCTAACTTGCTTTGTCGCCTAACTTTTCTTTGCAGATTTAGATCTTTACTTTCTTCGGCAACTCGTGAAGGGCCCGTCAGTTGTACTGAACACTAATGAAGATAACCATACTGCGCTACACATTGCCGCTAGGGGTGGGTACTCCAAAGTGGTAGAATGTCTTCTATTGGCTGGTGCTGACGTCAACGCTTCAGATGACACCGGGGTGACGCCTTTACACATGGCATGTTCTATGGGAAACACTGTCGTAAGCCAACTCGTGGACGCTGGAGCTAATCCGAATGCAGTATGCCAATGGCCATCTAAGCAGCGTTTCTCTGATTTCTCGCCGCTCCACGTAGCTGTTCTGGAGAAAAATATGCATACGGTCAAACTGTTGGTAGATCGAGGCGCAGATGTAAATTTAAAGTTTAACTCGTCTAAATCAGATTTTGACTCAGCTATCTTGTTGGCAATAAGTCAGAAAGATTGGGAAACTGTTAATTTGTTAATAAACAAAGGCTGTTCGGTTATCGACAGGTGCAAAAAATCAAAGCCACCTTTCAAAATGTTAATGGATTACGGGGCTCCGTTAAAAACTCAGAAGCTGCTCCTTTCTTTTGGTGCCGATATTAACTCAATCCAAACGACACTAGATGCTCAAACACCATTGGAAGACTTGTTGCGTTCCTCGCCACTCAGATCGAATGTACGTTTGCTTCTCGATTGGGGCGCAGATATTAATATGTTAAAACCTAACGGTTGCACAGTTCTTCATGATGTGGTAAAATACATGTCTAGCGAAGTCAGTAACTACACCGCAAAACTGGAAGAATTTTTAAAGCTGTCACTGACCTTTAGAAGCTCTGTAATAGCCTCTGGGGTCAAAGATCTCAGCCCAGTGGCTGATAAATACGTGTGTAACTTCAATGCTACTAATTTAGATGGGGAGTCCATCCTGTATACAGCATCCAACGGTAACAGCGAATACTGTCTCGCATTAATATTAAAATACTGGGACAAGCCGACTTTTACAAAGTTTAATGATGAGTCTATACTACGGGTGGCTGTAACTAAAAGATCTCCCAATGTTGTTCGACTCTTGCTTGAAGCAGGGATTGAAATAAATGATTGTGGTGCTTGGTTAGAGGTTATCAAATCATCTAACATAGAAATGCTGGTGTTGTTGGCCGAGTTTTCGCGAATACTTGTGCTTAGTATTCCTCTGGAGAATGAAAATATCCATGGTACTGTCTTGCATTCCGCAATTCTTCACTCAACGAACAATTTTTTTGAAACACTTTTGTCTTCGAAACTGTTACCAGTCGACTGTGTGGATAGCTTAGGCCGTACTCCTCTCTGTTTGGCTATGATGAACCTCAAAACGTCTATGGTCTTGTCTCTTCTCTTGACAGGCGCGTCTCCTAGCAAAGCTCTTGCATACCGCGATTCAACCGGCCAAGACTTGGTTCACATGATGGTCCTCTTATCCCAAAGGTTGTTTCTCTCACTCTTAGTCCTACATTGCCCTGATATAAACAGAGTCGTTAGCCTTAGGGATCAGGAACAAGGCTTCACTGCCCTTCATATTGCAGCCGTTGGCGGCGAAAGGGAGATAGTCGATGTTTTACTCCGAGCAGGAAGTGACGTCAAATGCAGGACAGCCAACGAAAAACTTCCTTCCGATCTAGCTCAAGAAAATGGCCATTCTAATCTTAGCCTGTATTTGAGAAATTTGGATACCGAGCACTGTGAGAAATAATTTATTTATAGTACCTTGAAGGAACGCATTGGCTGAAGACGTAACACCTCTTTACAAGAACGCTGTGAAACACCACTCAAAAGTTATAAGCACAACCGATTTGTTACCTGTGGCCGACCCGCGGTTTTGTTCTTCTTCTTGTAGGCACTTCGTTAAATTCCTCAAAAGTCTATAAAATGAACTGTATATAACTGGTCATGATCTGGTATTACTTCGGTAACCAATTACGTAATGTCATGCAATGCAGACTTCGCAATGGTTGAATATATAGCAGTCTAAATGTCTAACTATTCCATTATCATATATCTACTAATTATCCCCTCGCAACAGAGTGAAGAGAGGGATATAGGATTCGGCGTGTACGTATTTAAGTAGCCTACGTACGTACGTACGTACATGTATGTAATGCAAAGTTTGTCGTCATTCTAAAGGCTTTATTGACGGGTGATTTTTTTTTATGAAACTTCACACACATGCCTATTGAGTAAATCGCTTGACAATTTCGAGTTTTAGGGTCGTGGATCACGGTCAAGGTCATAATGGCTATTTAGTTAATAGAAAATTTCGTCGTCACTCTATAGCAGCTTTATTTGTGGATATTTGTTTTTAAAAATTCACACACATGCTTATTGAGTAAATTTGTTTGACAATTTTGAATTTCTGGATTAATGTCATGATGGCTATTACAAGTTCTCATTTCATGGTCATGGGTCTAAGTCAATATCAATTTGGTTATTTTTAGAAAAAGTGTCCTCCCTCTAGCGGCTTTATTTATTGATGAATTTTTTTCAAGACGTAGATGCGCATCACCTGAGTTTCGTTTTATTTTGCGCAGTTTTTTATTGGCTGAATCGCCTGACTATTATGGGATATAAATCAAATCTTTGCTTTGCACAAGTGTGCTAGATATTACCAAGGAGTATAAATAGACTGGAGATGGCACGTCAGCCCCTCAGCGCCGCCTAGAAACTCCGCCATCTTGGTAAGCCCCAAAACATTACATTTGGTACATACCAATGTATGTTTGATATACGTAATTTCTCAAAGTATACATGTTTAAAAATTCGT
>JAVFBY010344641.1:0-10011 GCA_034781015.1 Tonicella lineata
CTATATACATGTACATGTAGATTACATTACATGGTAGGCTACTAGATTTTGTTTTAGGTGACACATCTTAGAATGTGCATCAAGCGGGTCACATTAGTACAACTATTTACCACTTACCAGGGAAGAAAACGAGTCAGACGAGTCGCCTTGAAAGACGGAGACATCTGAGTTAAGAGGTTGACAAAGAGTTAGGCCAGACAACTAACGGAAGTCACACTGACAAGACTGTGTGTATTCCCCATCCCCAAACAGCCGAGAAAACAAGCAAAAAAAAAAAAAAAATAACAGACACAGCCAAACTTTTGGCTGTGAAGTGAGCACAGGATAGACAATTAAGACCTAAGTACGTCCGAACTGTTGTTCTTTTGCATTGCCGCTAGTAAAAGGGTGACAAGATAAACTAGCTAACCGAGACTCGTTAGACAGATTAAAATTGAACGGAAGTGCAGATTATCAATCCTATAATTTTTTCACTGTGCTACTACAAAATCAGAACATCAAGAAAAATGTTGAGTTTATCTGAGGTGAAAACTGCAGACTTAGTGTTAAGACTCAGAGAAAAAAATAAGAGGAGCTTAAAATGTCAATCAGAGACGAGTCGGGGGAAAAGAAAAACACTTCAGTAATAAGACCAGAGTTGATAAGAGCTGATTGTGTACAAGGAGATTTACAGAGACTTAACATTCATTTACGTGACCTCAAAAACAAAACAAATTTTGCACTTGCTAAGATACATGTAAAAAGCACATTATGAGTAAAGTTTTACATTTACTTTTTAATATGTGTAGACCTATAGATTCAGAGTGTAACTTTAAGAAAGCAAAACTTCAGAAGATTTTTTTTTTGATGTGCTTGACAAATAAGCAGTCTACGTTTACATGTACTTGATGACTAAAATGCTCTAACTTAAATTAACATTTTATTCACTGGACTTTATAGTTCACTAAGTTGTGTGGAAGATAGGGTGAGCTCAAACAATGACATTTATTAGACATGCTTAATAAAGCAAAAAACAGCTACATGCATTGTACCACAAAAAGACAAGTTTCTATCTTCTCGTGTCTCGTTGAAAATAGGGATAACTTTTCTGTCTGTGATTCACACTTTTAACAACTTTCAGAGCAAATAAAAGCTGTGAGACTGCATGGGCTCATATGACACACATCAATTGCTCCCAGTTTAGCCGTTGGCAAAACTGGTGTTAAAATTGTCCAGGGTAATTTATACTTTTTAAATTTAATATCAGTTTTGCAAGCAACTTGATTTGCTAATGCTACTTTGATCGTAAAAAGATATAAGATAGTTTGTAGTCGGCTCAAATTAGGTTTTCAATAGGTCACAATAAAGTATCTTAATAAACTTATCTTATAAAGATGATTTTTTTTTTCTCCACATTTAAACCTCGTTTTCTGTCATCCATATAAGGTTATGTCTACAAGACAGATCCATCAATCACCTTTATTTAAGACAACCAACCCATCATTCATTTAGCCATCTTTTACTTCATTATCTTTAAATAGCTCTGCCATTATTCTTCATTACATAACCACAACCTGTCTATTTTTTTTACAGGAGTATAAATATTACAAACTACAGAAAGAGAAGGTCTATAATCAAACCTGTGTCAGAGCACCACGTGTAAAACTACAACCCACATGTACAGTAGACAATCGTATTTGTGCCACTAAAGTTATGATTTTTTTTCTTTGTGATGTTATGTTACTTTGTTTGTAAGTTTAATTCACTAATTGATTTCTCATTGTTATTACAGATTGTCGCTCATAATTTCGTTAAGTAATAATTATATGTAAACCACCAAAAAACGCCCAAAAGAACAATTTAATAAGAAAACAAACTTTTTGGTTGATACAGTGTATGACAATATATTACATAAGACAATGACATAAATAACAAATAAACTGGACATTCTATACCTAAACCCTTAAAAAAACATTCTGTATAAGTATTACAGTAACACAGTTTCGAATTATGACAACAGAATGACGTCCCTTTGTTATCACTTTATAGCAAATATAGTTGAAAAACCTTTACTTTCGCAGAAACCAATTGTCCTGGCTATAGACAATCTCATTGCAGAAGACTGGTCTAAATGTTATTGCATAACTTTCAATATTATGTCACTTACCAAAAGGACGTTACTCTGATGTCCTAATGTCATAACTCGAAAGCCTCATATTAAGATTACTCAACAGCTTTTCATTGCCAGAGTTTGGTGAAAACTGGACAGAGACCTCTCCAAGAAAAAAAAAATTTATCCAGGGTTTATTCAAATTTACCAATAACTTTCCCTTACTTTCAGAAGACCATATGGATGTGCTTTCAACTCAACCATAATGTCGCCAAAATTATTTTAAGACAACGTACCCTTGAGAGTATTTTAAAATAGTAAGTATTGTATTTATTTAAGAAATCTTTTAAAAGGCCAAGGGCTCACTTACAGGTCTAAAGACATGTTATATTTGCATAACATAATACATTTATATAGGTTTACCCACACTGTGCGAAAAATAAACCAGTCCCAAAAAATCAAAAACCGGGCGAGAATCGTCTTTTTTTCTGAATGGGTTTTTTCACACAGTTTCAGTTAACCTATCCCCGGTGGAGGCATGTCACATTTTCTTTCTCTGCATTTTTAAAAATATATTTAATATACAATGTATCTTCCTAAAGATGATTACAGGGGTCGAAATATCACCTGTCTACCTGTCACTGACTGGTGGATTGCACAAGTGATAAGTACAAATAAAATCTACCTGTCTCATGCGACAAGTAAAAAAAAACTGCTGCCTTGGTCATGTTGGTTTTATCATGTATAATAAAACTAAAATATATCTTGTTCAAGTGTCTAATTGGCGACAAATAATTTCACCTGTCGCATATGACAGGTAAAACATTTGGAACATTTCGACCCTTGTGATTATTAGTTATAAAACATTTAGATGTTAGAACAAGAGCAAGGATCCAAGGATATTTTAAAACAATACCTTTTCGTCACATCCAGATATAGGATACCTGGGGAAGAAATAGAATTTCATCGTCTCTTTTGTGGCTATCAAGACTGGTGATGTGTCTCACTGCAACCACCAGAACACGTCTAATGTGATGCAATCTATGTTAAACCTTCAGATTATCTGAGCTAATAATATGATAGAGACCGGCTTATAAAGGGAACTGACAGATTCATTATGTCAAAAATAGTTACCTCTTCGTGTGGTTATATAAAAAGACAAATTTGATCTATGTATGTGGTTATCATGTTGTGAATATGTGTCAACACACGCAAGATGGACATATGCCACGTGCCTAATGCAGGCTCCATTTTTTATCAGGTGTAATACTATGTAACGATTAAACAGCTTCATATGAAGCAGTACGACTGGCTTACTTCATGAACAAGGAAAGGCATACGAATTACATGTTCACATGTGTTTGTTTATAGCGATGAAAGGCCCTGGTCTCTCAACCATTCATCAGCCAAGTTCAAACAAGAAAAAATAAACATCATTAAACGAAAATGTAAAAGTTGTGTTTTAGACTTAGGGAAAAAATTAAATAAACACTGTACAGTCAAAACAATTAAATTTCTTCCTGTAGGATGGGTATTTAGTTTGTTATCAATTATAATAAATGTTATAAACATCAAATTTAAAATATATAAATGGCAAAAACACTCCTTTTTACGTGACCAAACAACTGGACTGCTGTTCACCAAATTTTTTTATTTACATCAATCCATACTCCATAGGTATTCAAACATAAAACAAAAAAATCTGTTTATCAACATGCGTTCACTTTATACTTTAAAGTAAAAAGAGAACAAGGTAACCTTCTAATAAAATAAAAAATTTTAAAAATTAACCATTCTTATATAATCCTATTGATAGTGAAATATTAAAGAGGCTGAATTAATATTAAAAAACAGTTTTGATGCTCGAAAATACACATGTATGGATATAAGCATATTTTGTTTAATATCAATCCTCTTAATTCAGAAAATGGACACGATTGGCATATTTAAAAAGAGATTCAGCAGTATAGCATGCGCAATTATTGTAAAAGTTGTGTGGCAGACCATTTTTGCATTCCTTACATGTAGTTAATAAATATTTTTAGTCCTGACTCGAGTCCTGCTGTCTGTTTCACAACTTTTGGACAAGTAAACTGAAGTTTGGACGGGCACAAATTTTGAAAATAAGCATGGAGAAGATAGGAAATGGACAGGCAGTTTTTGCCCAAATGTGGTTTTTGGACTGACTCTTTAAAGTTTACTGATCAGGCATGGGGATTTCAGGGAAACGTTAGTTCCGTTACCGAGCACGTTCTTAGCCTAACCGAAAATTTGTTTCCCACTTTTAGGAAAAACTACAATTCAAAAAAATAAAATAGTAATTTACACAAGTTGGATGTATTATCATGTCATTTTTTCACTGTCTTAATACAATTTTATTTAATAGTACTATTAAACAGTGGGATGTATTCAAGGATTTTTTTAATGCAATAATCTAAATCAATTTTGGATTTGTTTTTCAAAATCACTTCCTAGCATGCGGCTGCCTGAACCATCTGGGAAACGTTTTGGTTCGCAGGTACATAATTCTCGGAACTGAAAAAATTGTTTTACACAATACATGAAATCCCCATGCCTGCGGATTCTGGATGAAGCCTTAATTTTGCTTCACTGCCCAACACTATCGAACAGCATCACCCAAAAGTGTGGCTACACTGAAACGTTCTATTATTGCAAACCAGTTTTGATGGACGCAAGGCAAGTATAAAAGGTAGTTACACGTATGCATCTTGTGCGGTCATTTTAGCTTAGAACTGTACAATAGACAAATATGATGAAAGCGACATGTTCAAACGAAAGCGAAGTAATCATCCCTTTTGACGTAACTGATGGCATTTCAATTGTTACGTCATAAATGTTAGCAATCCCAAGTGATGCACCAGCAATGACATCACAGTGTGTTGACATCGTGAATTAGAATGTAAAGAGAGGATCGCCTCACTTTGACGAGGAAATATTGCAGCGCCACCCCATTGACAAAATGACTTCCTGGGTAAAATTTTCTATCAGTACTACATAATACATGTACATGTAAGTGCCCCATCAAGTGATTTATTAAGATAGATAGCGCTTGTGAACTAGTGGGTGAAAATTTTCCACATTAGTCTGTTTGTCCAGAGAGGCCAAATAAATGAACCTGACACCAAATTTAACCTCAATGTCAGATACATGTACATGTAAGAAACGGAATGATGCACAGTATAAGCTTAAAAATGCAGTTAAAGAAAATAAATTTAAACATCAACTTACATCAATAGAAGAGTCCATTATCACATGACCATTAAGGCATTGCAACTGGATTTACCGTATATAGTCACTTTCCACCAAGTTCCACTTCAAAGTTGACTGTCCGCATTTTTCACATTAATATTTTTTCACCAACAGAATGTTTAAGACAATAAAACTTTTTAAAAATTCATGATCTCAGAAATTCACAAATCAAAGGATTGGTAAGATTATTGCTACATGTATCAACTATCTATCAATCATTTTAAAAAAAATATCACGTGTTGTTAAATGTCAGATCTTGTTACTTCTTTTGAATTCTTCATTTGAGTCAAGGAAATAATCAAAGGATGGAGAAAAAGTATTTCTGAACAAAGTCCAGACAACGATGGCTATTTTGTCACTTTTATTGAATCTGTGATTTAACAATTTGCCGCGCTTTGGCTGAAAAACAAATGCCAAAAAAAGAAAATATTTTGAGAACCTTCTAATCCCATGCAATTCCAGCCTAATGATCATCAAAAAAGTGTTTATGGTCCAATCATGCACACACAACCATGATTTAAATTGTAACTTGTACACCATAATTCAGGGATTTCCATGAAAATTGTAAATGAGAGCTTAAATAACCTCAATTATTTATTCTACTGCAGCTTTTTTTATGTATTACAGGAGTGATTTTCATGCTTTATAATACTAAATTGGTATTTCAGCATTAGCTAAAAACAGCATGCCCAGTTGGCTGGGCAATAGTCTTGAGAGCAGTCACTCTAGTACATGTAACACGAAAAGCTCTGACAATTAAATCGACAAAACAAGGGATCCACACTAACTGTAATTCGATCATATATCCTCAGTAAAATGGTAAAGTCCAACCAAATTTGTTTAGAAATGACAAAAACATTGATAGTCAACATACTGTACAATTATCAAATTTAAAAAATACTCTTTACAAGTACTCAGCAAACTCGTCCATGAATCATGAAGCACTTAACCAAAAGTACGCTTTGAAAAATTTGTTAAAACCTTTAAGTCAATGTCATAAATAGTGGAGTGGCCTACTGAACTATGTCAGGAATCCAACACATTTCTGTTCCAAACTGGTCATGGTGCCTATTGTCAAATGTGTTGGATTAAGGAGTAGGTAAATAGTATAATCACCAACTTTTACATTAATCAGATTTCCTTTGCTTCAAGTAACATGTAAGAAGAACTGAACTACCTTAACCAACACATACTAACTACAACTGTACCAAAACCAACACAATACTAGATTAGCTTGGTTTGTTTATGCTTGGCTGACTTCTGAACTACATGTAACACTATACCTTTACCTCCGACTAACCTTTCTCTTTCAGACCTATACTTCAAGACTGGTACAAATAAAAACTATAATAAGCTACAATTAATGTTTAATATATTTTTTTAATTGTCACAATTGTAACAAATTGCTTAAGCTTATACTTGGTACAATTGATTAAAATGATTATCTAGGAACTTTTTTTCATGAAAATACAGCTCAGTTCCAGTGCTGTGAAAATGGTAGAAATCAATATCAAATGCTATAGAAATAATGTTGAAATGAATGGTGACACCTTTCCATACTACGTTTTCATAATGTTATTTATAAGTACCAATTTAGTAATTATCAAAAAATTAAAAGCTTTCGGTTTATGCCATAGGCTGAAAGTTTTGATACATGTATATCATTACATGTATTTTTTTTTTAATTCAAATTTAAAGATATGACCTTTGGTGACAGAGCATGTGATCACTCAATTAGCATCACACTAAGTAACTAGTTAATAGTGATGTAAGATCATAGATGTGTATACAAATGTCTGAGGCGTCCTGGAGCCCTTTACAGACTAGTAACAACACCAGGAAATGTTGTAATAGATATTTTAAGTGAAGGTACTATGCCGTTTTAATGATAAATAGGGTGTTTATATATTTTAAGCTTTCACACAAGCTGTACGTTTCTCGGAGCTAGAGTGCCTTTAAAAATGAAAAAGTTGGAATGGTTTGAACAGATGTAAAAAAATAAAAATAAAAATAAAAAATGACTTAGTTTACTTTTATAGTTTTACCACAAAAAAGAAGTGGATATACATGTAGCCTTAAGAGTCACTGTTTCAAAGCCCACCTGAGCAAGTAGACTAATTTATAACCCTCACTATAGATTATAAGTAAATATTTAATAACTTCTTCTGCAAACAACAATTTGATTGAAATTGAAAAAGACATCAAATTTCAGATTTACAACTCATAATAATGCATTCACCCTTACATCGCAAGATGTTCATGGTCATGTAGGCCTACATAGCTTAGCATGTAGCTTCAAAATATTTATCTGTATTTGATTGGCATTGAACACAAAAGAAGCATACAGTAAAAGTATAAATTTAAGCAACAAAATTGGCTTGATTCTGTGTTATTTGTATTAAGTATATGTCATAAGTTTGTTTATTTGATTGTTACTTAAACTTTAAACTCAAGGGTCTTTTACTTATATGATTATACAAGTATGTATAGCCTCCATGGCCACTGCCTGTTGGGTATACGTTGCTTCATTGATTGCTTGGTGTTTAAACCCTTAGAACCTGAGTGGTACAAAAATCGGCCAATTTTTATTACATATACCGGCATACCCAAGTGGCCTCAAAATGTGCCTGTAATGTATGCACATATGTTAAAACGTTTACAAAATAACATGTGTGTGACGTCATAAGTAAGACTGAGCATCTTTGTCACGTCGTATAAGACATACCCTTTATCCATTTTAACGATAGGATATCTCGTAGTTACGACAGAAATGTCAATAATTTAGCCAGAAAAAAAAAACAGACAAAATTCGTTTCATGAGCACTTTAAATAAAACATCCAGTCAGAAAAATACATGGAGGCATGTCACATTTTCTTTCTCTGCATTTATAAAAATATGTATGAATGCATGTTATTTGCCAGATGAGAGTGAATTGACATCGTGGGTGGGGAAATTGTTGGCCCTTCTTAGAGGTTTTATATATATATCTAACACAAGCATTTGTGATACTTTGAATATCACTTGTGTCGGTTCATTGTAGGCTAGTTTGATAATTATTGTATCCCACAGGCTGAAGATTAATAATCTTTTTCTCACACTACATATTTTTGGTGAGATTTTGGTTTGAAAATTTATAAATTATTCAGTGGCTGGTAAGGGCTTGCATTGTTGTATACAAGCACGAGATGGCTTCACAGAACAACAGCAATGGCACTGGAATATTCCTCCTGAAACAAATCACATAACATTGTGATGTCAAAATACAGATGGAATGTAAAAAATGTGCCGCATGCACATTCCACTATGATGTTCAAAGAAGAGTGCCATTTTCACGAGCGAAAAAAACATGTGTTATCACACGGGCTGGAAGTGATGACATCAGTGTTGTAGTGTAGAAATACATGTGTATTTTAGAATTTGCATGCCTAGAAGAATCCGGGACCTTTGGTGTGCATGTACAAAAAATTCCAACTAAGCAACAGAGGCTCACGCTAGACTAGAATGAACGGCTGGACTTTTTGTTTTTGCGAAAACCAAACTGCAGCAAAAAGATGTGGTAAAATGGTTTGTAACTGATTCTAGAATTTGGGTTCTATATCAGCCTAAAAGAGTTTTTTTTTTGTTTTTTTCGATAATACACTCTTTCAAACCCATTCGACTCATAACAAATGCAGTGTAATATATGATAATAAATACTGTTGGTATATATATCTTGTCAAATTAAACCACTTTGAAATATGATATGGTAAATAATTTTTAACTTTATACATGTACATGTATGTATATAGGCTAGCACTCTGCAGATGCAATTATGTAATTTAAAACTCAATAATTACTGCGAAGTAAATAAATGTACAACCTAATCCTTGAATCATTGTTCTTGTTTTCTTTGTTTAACACATTCTTTGGTTTAAAAATTTTAAAGATTTGACCTACATATAGCTGGTGGATGGCATCTGCTCCAACCCCCTGAGTACGGCATTAAACCCCAATCAATCAAACAATCGATCAACCAAGACAATTGCTCCTAATACATTTTGTACCATGACATCTGCCTTGACATCAATTGCTCACATGACAATAATGCCTTTAAGTTTAAGCCTTGATGTTGATGTCACTGTTTGATCTTGGTTGGCACTAAACTACTTCTTTGTGGCCTCACACTGCTATACAGCCAGGTAGGCTGACGTCACGATTGGCTTTCTGTGTCACGTTGTGATGCACAAGACTTAGTTCAGTATGACATAAAGTCATAACGACGTTAGAGTGACATCCCAAGTGTCATTACTTAGTTTCCTGTAGTCTCATTTCTTGTTTTCTTAAAGTGTTGAGGATGGTTGGGCAGGAGCTTCTTGGAAAATCAAGAAGTAGATTTTTTGTTGTGTTGTCTTTTGCTCCATTATTGTCCCCCGCACTGTAGTGGTTGGGGATTTAGAAATGCTATCCCTCCGTCGGTCCCTCCGTCCGTCCAAAAATGTTGTGAACACAATATAATTAAAGCTTATTGACCGATTGTCTTCAAACTTGGATTGTTCCTTCTTCATACAAGACGGCAGATGGGAATGCATTCCACCAAATTCATGGCAACAATATGGCCACAATTACATTTTTTGTATAATATACTCTTATTTGTCTTGTGAACACGATAACT
>JAVFBY010344752.1:0-10011 GCA_034781015.1 Tonicella lineata
GCCTACAAGTTTAACACTCATCTTAAAGGTCGAAGGTGAGTAGTTCGTGACAATACGTGACAATTCGTGGATAGCTCTCGAAGTTCGTATCTTCTATGAACAAGTTAAAAGATTTTGGGGTTCGTGAGGTTTCGTATGTAGTCGTAGGTAGTTCGTGTTAACTTCGTATGTGTTTCGCGGCATTTCGTGTTCCTTCTTGTCACTTCGTGGCACCTAAAATTTACGAAGTAACAGGAAATACCTACGAAGTGACACAAAATGCCGCGAAGTGCCACGAAATACCAACGAAGTGCCGCAAAGTGACACGAAATGCCACGCAATGCAACAAAATACCAACGAACTGCCACGAACACTCACGAACATCAGGATCCGGAAAAGCTATTTGAGCGGGAAACGCGTAACGCAAATCGTATGTCTTTTGTATGTCTTTCGTAGGTAGTTCGTACCAGTTCGTGAGAGTTCGTGACAACTTGACAATTCATGGCATTTTGTGACAGTTCGTAGAAAATTGAGTTCGTGAGACTTCGTGGTCTTTCGTGTCATTTCGTGGGCTGTGGGAGAGTGGCTTTCCTGTCCTGAGGACTATTCCTTCAATTAAGCACCAGCTGAATATCCCATTACCATGATCACTGAGGGTAGGATTATAAAAAAAATAAAACATTTGTGGAATATTCCTTGCCTCCACTAATTTCATCAAACGGTTTAAGGAATATTTCATAAAAAAAGAATGTAGGCCAATGTGGTTTCAATGTATATAATCATTAACAATACGCCATATAGTAGTAGTAATACGGAATATTCCTTAAAATTGCTCCTAAGGAATAGCACTTTACAACTAATCCTTAAAGTTATGGAATATTCCGCTGGTGCTTTACTGAAGGCATATTCCTTAAATAGGTTATACCTCAGAATGTTGGTATAAGCTGTATCATAGTTTCCTGAAAATTCAACACTTCCTTTCTCATAACACTGATTCACACTAGTTGTAAAATAAAACAATGCGGTATTTTGATGAGTATTTTTTTGATAAGAACATATGGCTTTTCGCAGAAGTCTTCAGAGTGAATATTCCTTCCAAGAGGAGTCTTTATTCCATATTAGGTCACAGCAGACTGATGGCCTTTCATAAATGGTGGATTTTCCCACGGTTTTGTCTTTGGTGCATTCACGGAGTTGTCCGAGTTACGGAATCACTTCGGTATAACGCAGGCCTCATTAACTTTCGTGCATACATTATACATCGTAAAGCGAGTCGCATTATATATTTTTAAAGCTGTATTATTATTTCCTACGGTACATCGCAAATTCACGGCGGTGTAATTTTCTGAAAGGATATATTTTGGACCATACTAGAAAAACATTGAAAACCCGGTCTTAATTCGTATCGGTCGATGCTTGGTCTAAATGTCAAGGTATAGCCTCTGTGCCCTTCTTATAATATAAGCCAACTGTTACATTACTCATCTCAGTAACTAACTTCATTTACATAATTATAGTGGTCGGCGTGTACTTTTTGTTTTTACCTTTTCAGAATAGATAACTATATATCATTGGCAATTTAAAACCCAAACATTTTTAACGTACATCAACCATCAAATGTAACGCACGACAAAGACATAATCTACATTTTGTAACATGTTGTTTACATAATTCTGTGGTATTTGTATTGTTTCGAACTGGAAACAATAAAACTGGGGAGCTGTTTAAATGAGCACTTTGTCGCCAGACCGTGTTTCCCGGTTCTCTAATAAAGCTATATATAGTGTGGTATCGGAGCAGAAATCTGTGTCTGACATGAGTAAACACGAGCAGAATTGGGAAAAGATTTATTTTTATCTGACACCAAGTGGTCATTGAAGCGAAACGACAGCCTTCAATTCCCTATGTCTCTCTTTCTCTTGCTATCCTAATTCTTATATTTTTTTTTCTCTAACTACATGATAGATATGAGAAGAATTGAAATGAGTCCGGATTACATGAGTTTATTGTTACAGGGATCCCTTAGCATGTGCTGTATGAATAAGCCCCTCCCAGCCTGGCCCCAGCAGCGCCTCTTGTTGTCCATTGGCTGGTGAACAATACACAATAATTAGCCTGGAGCCTCTTAAACATCTGTGCACTGAATTATCTTTATTTACCTGCACACACATAGCATCTTGTCACAGGATTTATCAAGTAATGTGGCCTTTTGGGGACTTAACCATTTAAGTTCTGGTATTTAGAATGGAATGGTTTCTCTAGGACATAAAGGATTTAATATAATTGTATATAGGCCTATGTTTTAAGAAGCGAGTTCTCTAAGATATGTGGTTTATGGTACAGTGTATTAGGTGCATCAGGTATTCTTCTTTTTCCATCAGGCAGTTTGCCTGCCCAGAGTAATTAGATTGGCTGTCATTGGTGAATATTATGTAGAGAGGAATTTAAGGTGGTGATACGGGGAGGGACTTGATCAATTTATTGACTGACTGACTCCAACCTCTTGTTCGAAGAAATCAATTGATTGGCCAAGTCAGTAAGAGGGAGGATCCTTCTGTCATAGATTTGTTAACCTGAAATAGGTGGAACATTGAGGAGAAATATGCATCAACTGATATTCAGATGTGTGAAGTTTTACTTCCATGTTGAAGGCATGTACTTGAACAAATAGTGTTCGTTTCTATTATTTGTGTTCAATGATGAGCTGTTGTCAAGTTCAATTATAACACCAAAGCAATTCCCTCGTTGATGTCATAGTTGGAAGCTTTCGTCAGGCCTATGTGTTCTTTCAGGGGGGGGGTGAAACCAAAAACTTGATGACAGCCTTGCATCTTAAACGGATGCATGTCATTCTTTACCCAGGTTGCATGTAAGAGCACAATTTGTAAAAATTATTGGTGAATTCCATTGACGTCAAAGTTCATAGGAACAATATTACATTAGAGTGTCGGAATTGGTTGTGTGATTTTTTTACCTCGTTAAATCAGCCTTAATGGTGGACGACTGGGTAATAAAGACTATGTATGCCACTAAGAGGCGGCGGCGTACAGTCAAAAGGTGAGCTCTATATTTCTATCTCTTCTGAGGTTTTCTTATAGTTTTTGTGTCATCTGTTTTTGCAAATGTTTGAGAAATAATTATTTAATTAGTTGTATTTAATTAATTTAAACAACATAACCACATTGGGAAATAAACACTATAGTTAAGATTTCAAAGATAAGTTTCTCCTTATTTTGACTTCCTTTATATTTAATCACTTTCATATTTTCATTACTTCTTTTTTATGTTCTAAACTGATTGTATTCTTTGTTCTATAACACTGTTGGCGCTTTCAATTAAGATTGTCTCACAACATTATTAATTAGTACAACCAAATTGACATTTTCAAACAAGAAGTACCCTTTACATCATTGCAAGATTGATGGCTTGTCCTTAAATTACAAAAAAATCATCATAGTTTTTATTTATCTGTAAACTGTCAATTATATTACTATAAACTTCAAAATCATGTTCATGTGAGCATACAGTCTGTTTTGTTTTGTTTACATTTGATTGTAAAATATATTTTTTCAACAAAAAAAACACAAAATTTTATGTTAACATATTTAAAGAAAAAATCTGTTCCAAATGTTTGTTTTTTAGTGGATATTTCAATCACCAGTTTTCTTTTATACAAACTCTACAAACTGGCTTAAAATATCTATATAGAAGACAAGCACCTGTTCTTAATATCTATATTCTGAAACTTTTCACTTTTTATTCAATAGAGACTTGAACGATAAAGTTTACATGGTTTTAATTTCTCTCACTATGAAGCCTAGATACCATTTAAAGATTTTATCCATTTATATTCATTAATGTAAAAACAAACTAACTAGATATACAGATATATTAAGTATTAAGTATAAAATGTTTATCAGGAAAACTCAGTTGTAAATGTACACACTTTCATTTTTTCTGCTCAAAAGAAAAATAAATATGCCAATAAATTGTGTTTTTCTTTTTTCATATAAATGTTTATGAATTCTCTAAGAAAAAATAAAAAATAAACATTTAACATAAATGAAAATGTGGTATGGTGTAAATTAAGGGTGTAAATTAAGATAAACAAGAACATTTTAATAAAAAAACAGTCCTTAAATGAAACACACCATATTCATATTTTTTGCTGATATTCAAAACAATCTTCAGTCAAAAGAGTGGTCATTTTTTAATATGTTTTTTGATCCTTATTGTAATAAAACTCAATTTCCTTTATACAAAAAGTTATTTCTTCCAGTTTTGCCAAGGAAAGTTATAGAGACAGGACTACAAAAAGGCTTGAGTGTGAAAGGATATATATTTTGTGATATAAAAGATATGCACATGATAGATGACAGGGAACTTGTGTTCATGTGGCCACTCTATTGTTATTTACACGTGCCATACCACCTCCTGTCATACATTACCAAGCCAGCTATCCAAATATCTTTCTTAAAATGACAGCTGATTTCAAATGCAGTTCCATTTCAACATTAAATGCCCCATAAAACGTGATTTTTTTTTTCTGAGCAAGAGTGTAACTGAACTTTGGTTGTGACTTGTCATTTTTTAAAATTAATCCAAAGGCAGTGTTTATAATGTATAAGAGCTGACAATATTTATTAAAATGCACCTCAAATTCATCTCAAATAATTTGAGTGTATTAATTTACCAGATTGTTTTGGAAAATGTCAAATTTTGTTAATTGAACATTATCTTCTATATTTAATATTTAATTAGACATAATGATTATATACAAAATGATGGTCTTTGCTTTTAAGATTTATCTCAAATTATAGAGACAGGAATTGCAAATTGGTATTGAATTTAGTTTCTTCGTATAGTGCATAATATTTCGTACATATTTCACACATATAATATTTGTGTACATCACAAATATGAAAACAATTTGACATAGAAATAGACACAAACTAATTTTTTTTAAAACTTGAGGCTTTGCCTCAGAATTTGGGTATAAGCTTTATCATAGTTTCGTGAAAATTCAGCACTTTCCTTCTCGTAACACCGATTCACACTAGTTGTGAAAGAAAAAGGTAAAAAGAATGCGGTATTTCGATGAGCTTTTTTGATATGCACAAATGACTTTGCAGAAGCCTTCAGCGTGAATATTTACCCCAAGAAGAGCCTATTTTCTATATAAGGTCACAGCATGTGACAGCAGACAGATGGCCTTCCATATATGCTTGATTTTCTCACGGTTTTCTCTTCAATGTATGCATGGAGTTATCCGAGTTACGGAATCGACTCCGTATAAGGCAGTCCTGATTAATTTTCGGCATACATTAGACATCGTAATGTGGGTCGCATTATAGATTTTACAAACTTTATTATTATTTCAATACGGTACATCGCACATTCACGGCAGTGGTATTTTCTGAAAGGTTATAGGCCTACTTTGGGCCATACTTGAAAAATAGAGAAAAGTTTTTGGCCTAAATTCTGAGGTATAATCTCTTTGAATGAGAGAAAACCAATTGTAAAAAATTGTCCTAAGCCAATGTTTTCAATAGTGCCTTTTTGTTGAAGCATCTGTTTTTTGTTGATGTATAGAACATGTGATGCCTTTATCATGCGTTCAGGCATAGAGTGATGTATGAAACTCAAACATTAATTACCTGTCAGATATTGATTAATATCAGCGTTTTATAACACACACAACTAATCAACTAAAACCTTTTTTTGTCATCCAGTATGTTAGAATTATTCATGTTTAATAATGAAAATTACAGGCATGAATTTGTTGTATAAATATGTGTAGATAATATAGAAATTGTCAACTTGGTTCTAATTATAACACTGTGGTAAATCATTTTAAATGCATTAGTTTATTTCTGAAAAAAATTCAAATTTGCCCTGATTCCAAATGCAGTTCCATTTCAACATGTATTTAACATTACACATTTGAAACTATGAATTTAGTTTCAATTTGATTGTTATTTCATTATTATTTGTATTAAATGACAGATTCTTATTTTTTTGTAATAAGAGCAGCGTTCTGGTCCCGTTTAAAAAAAAAACATTCTAAACCTGTAAAGGTCCTGTAAGAGGAGCAAACTGCCTATACTTTAACATTGCAGGTTGTCGGTTTACAGGAAAATATATTTGCAAAATGCTTACTTATGCAATAAATAATATTTTACCAATAGATAAACACATTTTATGTGACTTTTTTATCATTTATTCAATAACCTGCAATGTTATATATACTGCCCATGTTAAATATCGCGAATTTGCCCACCTTTGCCAAAAAGTGACGACGCCATTTCATGAAGGGACTCTACTCTTATGTCGTAACGTCAAAACTCGAAAGCCCATAATTATTGGTTATTTTTTTCTGTTTTTGATGCAGTGTTTTATGTTTCAGGTCAATTATTCTTAGTTACAATCCACCTTCACAGCTTATCTGTGCAGTTTACTGCATAATTAATCAGTGGTTCTGCAATTAATTAACAAATTAGCTTAATTACTAAAGAAACTTTAATTTTGTGAGCTTGACGATGGCTATCAGCATGATTTATATCTTCTTATAACTTATTGAAACTTGTAAAATTGTTTAATGTTGAGTTGTACATCAAAAGAGATTAAATCAAACAAGCAAAGTTTATCTCATTTCGCTTGAAATTTTATCTACTTTACCAAATTTATAAAAATAATAATAATTTGGTTTTGAGCTGGAAATATATTGAAATTGATTGGATTTTTATTAATATTTTTTATTTTTCTTCGTATGTTTTTGGAGAAAACTGTAAATCGTCGTTGTTCCAAATAATGACAAATTTTCTAACTCGCTATGATCTGATTTAGATAATGTTGAATTTGGACTTTACAAATCTGACACATTGGAACTATCAGTTTACCCTTTTGACTCTTAAACTCTAATAATGAATTAATGCAGGGCTTTGAAATTTGGCAGGTTTATATTACAACTTATAATTTTGGTTTTCAGATTTACATTTTTGAATGCAACTATTTTGTGACGGATAAGAATATGTTATTGCTTTTTTTCCTAACTTCCATAGTTGTGACTAATAGTCATAAATGTGCAACTTTAATATCTGTTTAAAATGATAAAATATGAATGTAGGGTCCCAAACTTCAAACAATGTTAATTTTAGAAATTCATTTTGCATTTTTTTATATATACATTTTTTTTATTTTAAAATTGTTTTTAAATATTTTATTAGCTTGGTATGTTAGCTTATAACCTCTATTTTAACATGTTTACATTTTTTCTTCCTGGGTAGGCGTAAGTCTGGCTCACAATCTATATGTATTTTCATTTGATCAATAAAATTATATGTGGCAGCTTTTTTTTTTGTAATAATTTTGGTCAGTTTGGAAAAAAACTAAAATGAAGTAAATCTATAATTAAACATCTGTCAGGCAGCCTTTTTTGTGGATTTCTTAGTCAGTTATTTAGTTTGTGGGTTGTCACTATGTTCAGGCTGTACAGTACAGAGCAGAACTTTCTTTACCTAGAACTTGCCTGGAACAAAAGGCATAATGCACTCTCTAATTTAATAAATTTGGGCATATCTGCACCTAGTCACGGCAATAACGCACCTGGTGGTGAAAGGGTCATGACTCCTCTGAATTGAAGCACGCTATTCTGAAAATAAGGCACATTGAAACAAAAAGTAAGCGCATCTTAGATTATTTTAGCCTACAGGTATCTAAGTAAATATTGACGTGCCTCTTTAAAATAGTGACGCGCCGACGAGGCAGAACCTATGGCGTTAAACTTTTGCAGTGTCCTAGCTTTTGTTTTGATGTCGTTTGGTAAAGTTATAAACTTTCCTTTTGATGCTGATGCTGATGCAATCACAAAAAAAAGACTAGGCTTCCGTCATGCAGCGCATATTTAGTCAATTTTATAATGTTGGACAGCCAGTAGGTTATTTTACTGTTCTTGCACTTTAAAATATTACCGACACGCTTTTAAATATTTGAGGACCCCTTTAAAATATTACCGACACGCTTTTAAATATTTGAGGACCCCTTTAAAATATTACCGGCACGCTTTTAAATATTTGAGGACCCCTTTAAAATATTACCGGCACGCTTTAATGTTTTTTTTTAATGTATCAGCATTAAAAAATGAAATAACTGTAGAAAATTTACATTACTTGATATGTATGAACAATTTTAAACAACAATAATATGATAATAAATGCCTATAGTAGGAAGTTAGAAATCATCAAGAGTGTCCAGCATCAGGGACTTGGTTGAACAAGGTGACGAAATAATATATATGCCAGAACCAGATTTCGGCATTACTCAATCAACAAACACATTTGTGAGTAATATCTAAAAAGATAAAAAGATGCTGCCTCGGCGTATCTGTGTCAGTGCCTAATGTAGAGAAAGAAATACAGCCTTTACTTGTGTGAAATTAGAGATCACTTTATCAACTTTGTCTATAGCTCAGTCGGTAGAGTGTTGGCCCAGTAAGCCAAAGGTTTGATTCCCCGGTGGAGGCATGTCACATTTTCTTTCTAGTACAACTAATTGAACAGGCAATGTTAATTATCAAAATAGTATCCCTGACAATAATATACATGTATATACATGTTACTAGTGGAACTTTCAGGGTCTATATGGAAGTGTAGGGCCTAACTGTTTGTGCTGTGCTGATAGTTTGACAATATACAACTCATGATATTGAAGTAAAAATCAGTTGAATGACCATATATAAAATAAAATCAGGAATAAAAAAAGGATGAATGCATATGAAATATGAGAAAAGAAGGTACAATAGGTATAAATCACTTTTATAAATCAGATCAATGTTAAGTAGATTTAAAGTGTAATAAAATACAATGAGCTGGTGATATGCACTATATGATGAACATAGGCCAGCATACATAGACACATTCAATTAACTTATATTTTAATTTGAAAAATTTATAATTTTTATAAGGCCGGACAATATAAAAGGAAGTATTATTTTACTGTTAAATGTATAGTAGTTTATAGGGCTATGTTATAGACGAAATTGTTATGGTGCACCTTGCAAAACACTTTAGAGGCTCATTAGATTTTTTTTCAAATTCTTCATAGCTTTTGATATGGTGGTATTTTTCCTGATGACTTTTGCCTTTAGAATGTATATGTAGACTGTTCTGAAGGCATCGTTCAATTTTACCAATAAAGCTTGCGGCACAGCCGCAAAAAGTGAATTTGTAAACAATGTCACTTTGATGTAATTGAATGTAATTGAAGCTGACTTATTTCCGATGTTTTCCATCATACATGTAGGCCTACACTTACTCTCTCACTTCTTGAATTATTGGGAAGATAATGAATGGTATGGAACTAACTAAATTGCATGAGAATTAAAATTTAATGAGAGCTAGTCAGACCGGAGATACATGTAAGCCTATACACTTATCCCAGATAAGATAGATGTAATAAGTTGTGATTCTTCGTGATCAGTAAAAAACCCAAAAGAGAGACACTGTCACACAAACTTTCTCACAGTTTTGTTTTGGTTTTGTACTCTTGTGATCCTCTGCTCTATTGTTCTTGACAAATTATTGCTTGGGGGTTTTACTAAAGCTCACACTTGTCTTCATTCTACTAGATGTAGTGTACAAACAGTTGAGAGCAATTTCCCAGCCTATACAACAACATTACAGTTCCTCTATTCAATGGGGCATGACCGCAAGTTTTTAAAATTATTTTCCCCATTACTACAGATCTGTGTTTATTGAGTCATTCAAATCCACTTTAATCCAGTTATTAAATCCAGCCATGCAAAGCTGGTCGTGCAATATAAAACACAGTCACACATACATTTTGTTTGACTGATTTATTGCTTGATGTTAAACACAATGCTAAGGGGTAGCCTAAATGTATTTCACCCATATGACGATGTGCCAGTCAAATAGCATTTTGTTAAAGTATAAAAAAAAAATATAAAACCTCCACATGTTTGTTGTGAACCATGAAAATATGTGTTTTTGATAAATCTCACAAGTAAATGTAATT
>JAVFBY010344863.1:0-10010 GCA_034781015.1 Tonicella lineata
TGGTATTTTACCATGCGACGTTTTCACATTAGGACTGATAAGCATGAATTTGGTTTTATTAATGTTAAGAGAAAGGCGATTGGAAGAAAACCATACGTACATCGTCAATGCCAGGCGCTGAACTAGATTTTAAATCCAAAATCACAGATTGAACACAGTTGCTAGTCACATGGCTAAATTCAAAATAGCCTTCACATGGCTGAGTGAAGTAGTCGGAGAATTTTGTCTGAACGCTTTCTATTTTCTTGTTGAGTATGCTATGGTCGAAACATATGTATTAAAGCTATTAGCTATTTGAATTGGGCTGGTAATGTTTTGACTTTCTATATTAAAGGAGTTTCGATCTGTTTTGGGTTTCTTATTTAATAACTCATTGACAACTTTCCAAGTACACTTAATGTCTTGATTGCATCTATTAAATTTGTTTTCGAAATATTTCTTTTTTGCCGTGCGAATAATATTATTGACTCGGTTCCGGTATGTCCTGAATTTCCTACGATCATCGTCGCACTTTGTTTTTAATTGTTTTCTGTAACGTTTATTTTTTTCGTAAATTGACGTCAACATTCCGCTTGCTACCCATCGTTTTATAACTTTAGATTTTGCCGTCTCAGAAGCAAGAGGAAAACATTCTTCATAGATAGAATTAAAAGTCTCCGAAAAGGCTAGTATTGCCCCATTTGCATTAGTATATTCAAAAATAAAGTCCCAATTTATGTTTTTAATTTTTTCTTTAAATTTACTAATTGCTGCAGTGGTGTACTTACGAAAATATCTAGTTTCTTTAATTTGCTTCACAGAGTTTTCAGATTTACATATTTGAAAAATTGGGAAGTGGTCAGATATTTCTGTAAGTAAAATGCCCTACAGAATATTATCTTGAGGAAAATTTGTAAAAATATTGTCAATTAATGTTGCAGATGAATTATTTACCCGTGTAGGTTTAGTAATTTGCGGGTAACAGTAATTCGATTTCATCATTTCAAAAAATTCTTTTGTTGGGGCATGGCAATCCGTATTAAATAGATTTATATTAAAGTCCCCCATTATCAAAATTTTCTTTTTTTCATTTCGACAAGTTTCAAGTATTGAAAGAACGCGATCATTAAATATACCAACGTCTTTACCCGGAGGGCGATATACAATACCTACAAGATAAGTTTGGTCACCGAGTGTAATTTCTATAAATAAAGTTTCAAAATGACCATTATTGTCAATACTGCTGAGGTCATGTCTAATGAAACAGTCCAAAATGTTATTCTTCACGAATAAAACTACACCACCCCCCCTACGAGTTGAACGAGAAAGTAAAAACCTGTTATAGCCAGGGATGTCGCATATATAATCGTTGTGGGAAGTTAGCCAACTCTCTGAAAACCCTAGAACAGAAAATGAATAGTTAAGGCTATGTAAGAAAGCAGTAATTTCTAGAAAATGTTTATTTAAACTTCTAGCGTTGAGATGAAGAAATGATAATTGACCAGGGTCAGAATTGAGATGGGATGTTTCGGAAATAAATGAAGATTGAGAGAAGTAATTAGACTGATGATTAGAGATTGCGTGCCAGTGAGAAATTTCAAATTCGTTATCGTCTGTTGGTACAGAAGTGTGACCATAGTCATTAAGTAAAATAGGATTGAAGCACATCTGTTCTAATTCATTGAGGTCATAACAGTTATTTGATCGGACTGTATTACATGGAGGTTCAGGTATTGAATATTCATTGGAGTAGGGAAAAGCATTGGCTGGCACAGGGAATGGAACAGTCTCGCGAGAATCACGTGTAGTCATTTGGATACAAACAAAAAATAGATACGTTGACTGCAGGTAAGGTGAATAACAGATAAATGCACGAGAAAAAAAGAAAGAAAAGTAGAAAATAACACAGCGGGGTTAACTTCCTCTGACGGAAAGTCTTGAACAATAGAGACATCATGTAGAGAAAAACCCCGATGAAATAACCTAAACCCACAAATCGTGCAGGCTGGTAAACAACCATAGCGGACACGAGGATTATCTTGTTTACCGGTTAGTGGGGCTTTAAGTGTTGCAGATCGTGTATTTTGATTTTCGATTTATGAACGAGAGGAAGAAAGATAAAAAGGCATGAATTGAACGTTCACTTTTCATTTTATGCACGGAAGAAACAAAACACAAAAACTGAACAAGCAATTGCTACACGGGCCTATTATGCATTGCATATTTAAGATGATTCTCGATGTAGTAGAACTATCCTGAATCAAAATAGTCGTACTTCTTGAGTTATAGAAAAACGTTTTAAGATTAACCTCAAAGTACGTAAGACGCGGATGAGATAGCTCAGCACATATAGCCTGTTGCCTATTCTTTAAATAGAAGTCCTTGGTAAAAAAATTAGTAACAACCCCGAAGAAAGATAACGAATTCATTTTGACTCAACCTTTCGGTTTATCCATCAAACTGACGTTGGTTAGAAGAATAAACCGAAACGTTGATTCAAAATGAATTCGATATCTTTCTTCGGAAATATTGCTATGCCTAATAATGTTTTTAGTATTTTACCTCTCTTCATTGTATGTTTTGGACATTTAAACCAGATGATTGGCGATACAGGCAGATATATGGAAACGTAATAATCTATAACAAACCGAACTCTAATGTAATGTTTATCACATTAAGTGAGACAATCCGTTCGATACATACGTTATTTATATTCGATTCTAATGTCGCGCGTCAATTAACATTCATTCGGTCAACATTTGGTACGGGAGTATAATAAGATGTTTATTTTACAAGTTTAAATGAAACATTGTTTCTTTATACACAACCTGAGCATACCGGGATTAGACGACACAAGTATGCATTTATATATGCTTATATCATGACTTTTAGTGTTTATTGCGTTATTAAAACAGAAAGGCACACAGTCGATTTTAAAGGACAACTAAATAATCCCAACTTCCTTATTGAGTTACTTGGGAGATAAATATCCAGGAGATTGTATTTCCAAGTATTTAACCAAATATGAATAAATACGATTAATCAGTGAATCATAATTATTTCACGTGACTATTGATGAATTGATATAGCTAGACAAACTATATGCTAAACATTGCACTTCATTGGAGATCTGAAGGGTGCGTCACGAAGTTGTCTTTTCAAGTCTCCGAACTGTACTCATATGCGGTACTACCTAGTGTTTGAAATGTACTGGGCACAATCCTGGAATATCAATTGCAATGTAGTTAAATTGGTTATCACTCAAAACTCATTTAGGTTAAGTGATCACTACTCGATCGTCGTATGGTTTGATTGATCATGACTCGATTTTTGGTAAAAGATTGTAGTTAATGTAAAACCCCTGATCCATCATTGGCACAAGCTAATTGGCGATTATCATATACTCTTTCGTCGATTCCTTTCTTCCAGTTAATCGGCTCGATTATAATGGAGAAGGTCTGTCTTTTGAGATTTTGCATCTGGTTTGTATGTATACATTTGTCAGTTTTACTTGGTTCTGCTAAGGACTGTGCCATATTACCTGGAGATTTTGTGGACTGCAGTCACAGGTTCTTCAATACTATCCCGAACAAGACTCTCCCGAACACAACACGATCTCTGGATCTGAGTCACAATCATCTATTGAATATATCTGGATATACTTTTAGTTTCCTGATTGAACTTATCTGGTTGGATTTGTCATCTAACACAATATCAAAACTTGACCGACATTCTTTCGTGAACCTGTCAAAGCTTGAATATCTTAATTTAAATTCCAATAAGTTACTTCTAACTTCTGATACATACCCTTTGAAAGTGTTTCAGCCTCTTGTGAACTTGAAGATTTTTCATTTAGAAGATAACAGATGTTTAAAGCAAACAGATCATTTTAAGTATCCGGTTGCCATCTCCAAGCTAACAAACCTACGTGAGTTATACACGGATTTTCCACCCTTTGTTGTTTTTGGAAAAGAATTTATCAATATGACAAAACTAGAGATTTTATCTTCATCTGGTTTTGGCATACCTAATAAACGAAATAACCGTTGTTGTGTGAAGAGGATACTGTACCAAACATTCATTCCATTCAGAAATATAAGTATACGTCACTTCCGCCTTGCTGATTCATGTTTGTACCAGATTAATCCTTTCGCATTTGAGCCATTAAAATACATGAACTCACTAGAACTAGAAGGGAACCAGCAGTTAGGGCTCTACAAAGCTCTACAATCTTTTCAAGGACTGCAAAATAGAACTATTACAGAGGTTAGTCTTCGTGCATCAAACAGTTTTATCCACAAAGATAAACTTGATTTCCTACCAAATCGACATTCTGTGAGATTTCTCCAAACGGTTTGTGTTCGATCTTTGAAAATTTCTGAAAACTATTTAGTTATGCCACTTTATTTCAAGTTAAGTAGATCAGATTGCTTACAGGAACTGGATATGTCTGTACATAGTACAGATCCTCATATTATCTGGAAGAGCATAATAACTGAACCCGCAATACCCAATATAAACAAGTTGAACATTAGCAAGTATGTAGGACCGCCAATAGTTCACCGTAATACCATATCGCAGGTTTCTTCCAATAGGTCTTTTCTTCATTTGTCTCGCATGGATTTATCATTTATACCGAAGGCGTGTACATTCCATAGTGAACAATTTCAAACAGTAGGTATTCTAAATTTATCTGGTTGGAACTGCACAATAGCAAGTCCGTACTTATTTCTCAATATGCGGAACATATCTGAACTATCCATGCGACAAACATATCTGGATCGTGGACTAAAGCTTAATTACTCAAAGGGGTCCATTTTTAGGAACATGCTCCGTTTAGAACGTCTGGATATATCTGATAACCAGTTAACATTTATACCCGATGACATGGTGTTAACAAATCACAAATTGAAATCGCTTAGCCTAGCAAACAACAAACTGTCGTATTTACCTATTCAAGTTCTGCAAAACACCGCCATAAATCATTTAGATTTATCCTCAAATGTGATTCAATGGTTAACGCTTGAGGAGATCCAATCGCTTGAAACCCACCGAGAAACCCATGAACAATTCAAGATAATGCTTAACGACAATCCCTTCTTGTGTTCTTGTAGTAGTGTTCACTTTCTTCAGTGGTTGAACCAGACTTCAATCGTGGCAGATTTTGGTGACACTTTCATGTGCAGATTTGTCAATAGAAGCCAAGGTAGGATTGTTGATTTTATGGAGCATTTTAAAGATTTTTCTGTATCGTGTGTGAGTAGCCTCTGGTTGACGATCGCCATCATTGTTGTCTTTCTTACAATGCCTCTTTTTATTTGTTGTATTGGATACTATAGACGTCGCTGGAACATTCATTACTGGTTTTATACCAACTGTAAACCAACGGAAGACATGTTGCCGGAGCGGAATTATCAATACGACGCTTTTGTGGGTTATAATCATAACGATAGTGCCTGGGTTCATCATAGTCTCAGAGAAGCTTTGGAAGCTCCCGAAAGGGGTATGCACTTATGTATGCACCAACGAGATTTTGAAGCCGGTCAAGTCATTCAACAGAACATCGTGGACTCCATCAACAACAGCCGGAAAGTAATTCTAGTGATCAGCCATAATTTTGTTCAGAGTACATGGGGTGAGTATGAGATAGAGATGGCGGGCATGAGGTCAGTGCAAGAAGGCAGAAGGGATGTGATTGTATGTGTTTTGCTAGAAGAGGTCCCTATCCGGGAAATGCCACGGAGTTTGGTGAATCTCTGGCAGCGGGTGACCTTCCTCGAATGGCCAGAAACTCTCCACGATCAGAACCTTTTCTGGGATAGACTTTTTAATGCCTTGCAATAACCGGACGTTTTTGGATTCTATCAGCCACCAAAACATCGAAAGATAAGGTGTGGAAACTCCATTTCATGCAATTTTATCAAGCGACAGTTCTTGCCTTTCTACCTTGCTGGCACTTTACTTGTAACCTACAAAACATTTTCATTCATCGGAGGTTAGAATTTAATTAGACTGCTGCTTTTATTGAATGATAACAATACGCCTTTTTTAATGATAAACATTTTCCACATTTTTATTTTTATTTATTTCAAAATTTTAACTTATTTAGTGTTATATATTTATATTATTTTGTTTCAAATAAAATTTTCTTATTTTTTACTTTATATATATTTTGAGAAAGTAGATTACTTTATATATATTTTTATAAATGCAGAGAAAGAAAATGTGACATGCCTCCACCTGGGATTGAATATATATATATATACCATTCTTTTCATATACGTTTTTAACAGTTGTTTCTATTGATAAATCATATTTAATTAATTTTTATTTTATTTGGATTTTTTTATATATGTTTTAACTGTTATTTTCTTTTAACATATATTTAATTTCATTTATTAATTTTCTTCCCGTATTACGTTGTATTTTTTATTGTAATCAAATATCAAAAAGGCCAAAAAAACATTTAGCTATTAAGACAAAAAATATTCGAATAAAACATTATAACGTCATGTTTCTACACAGGCTTACAACTAAATCATCCCAACTTCCTTATTGATTTTATTGCAAAATAAAAATCGATATGATTATAATATCTACTTCCGCCCTATCAGTATATTACCATATGTAATTAAAAAGGATAAATGGGTGAATCATTATTATCAGAGAGAATGCGTCCGCAAGTTGTCCTATAAAATCTCCAACATGTATTTCCATACGTAATTACCAAATTCATTTTGATAATTTTATTTTGATTTTTTAAAATTAAATTTGTTTTAAAACGTTAGTTTCTTATATTACGGTATATATTAAATTCATTTATTACTTTTCTTCCCTTATTATGTTGTATTTGTATTGTAATTTTTCTTTGATTTATTGTTATTTTCTATAAATGATTTTTTTTACTTTTACAAATTTGTTTATATTTCAATTTCCAATATAAAGTAAATATAATGTAAATAGACTTTTTATTTATATACTTATCTAACCAGAACTGAATCGGCTGCTGATTTTATATTCTATCAATTTTTAAATTATCGACTAATATTGTATTAAATATTTTAAAATGTGTCCATCTTTGATTCGAATAAATAATAACAATGTGTCTTTTCATCTGATTAACTGAATTCAGTAGAGATTTCTATCGCAACTAAAGCTGGGGACACACTATGCGAATTTCCTTCGCAGGAGATTCGGCCGAATATTTGCTGCCGAATTTATTCGGGCGACTGGGTGGACACACTATAAGAATTTTAAGGAGATTGCTTTTTGACAGATCGCACAATTTAAATTACGCATGCGCGGATGTGCTATATTGGCAGCCTAGTAACGATATGCCGTTCACTGGTAGTCGCTTTTTCTTGGTCATTTTAAGGTGTGGACAAACTATATGCGAATTTTGCTGCGAATTTTAATCGCCTTAAAATTCGCCTAGTGGGTCCAGTGCTGCGAATCTCACTGAGAGTCGGCCAGATGCATTCGCAGTACATCAAGCGTGTTTGATAAATTCGGGAAATTAGTTGTCGTCGGCGACTCATTCGCCTAGTGTGTTCACTTCTGCGAATTGTCTTGCGAACTTGAGAATTCCTCAACCAATCACAGACGCTGAAAGTGTCACATGTCAAATATAACCGCGACCTCCAGCGATGTTGAGTGGTGCACACAAAAGTACACTGTAAAAAATTAGTGTTTCAATTATAAACACTTTTTGTCCCCACTTTTAAAACACTTTGCTCAGCAAAAATACTTAAATGTTTTAAGTATAGCACTTTAACGTACACTCAAAGTGTCTGAATAAAACCACTTCAATGTTTTAAAATAAAACACTTAGTGTAAACTAAAAAACTAGAGTGTTTTACGGCCGAAAAGTGTTGATAAAGTGTTTTAATTTAAAACATTGAAGTGTTTTTATTCAGACACTTATACCGTTTTAAAAAAGTGTTTTAGGATCAAAAAGTGTTTTGATTTGAAACACTAAAACTTTGAGTGTAGGTTAAAGTGCTATATTTAAAACATTTAAGTGTTTTTACTGAGAAAAGTGTTTTAAAAGTGGAGACAAAAAAGTGTTTATAATTGAAACACTCATTTTTTACATTGTAGGAAGTGTAATGTTGATTATGTTGTGGGAAACGAAGCCGAATTTATATGACAATAAGCTAGGGACACATTTGTAGCAACCAGTTTTGAAATAAAACCCCACTTTTGAAAAAAACGCCAGCTTTTGATAAAAAAAAATTACCAGTTTTGAAAGAATAACAGCTTTTGAAAGAAAAAATAACCAGTTTTGAAATAAACAGGTTATTCGAATAACCAATCCGGTTTTTTGTCGTTATTGGTTATTAGAATCACCAATAATAAAAAAACCCAATCCGGTTCTAACTTCTGACCGCCGCAAACAACAGCTTTTGAAATAAAAATTTACCCCTTTTGATCTTGTCAACCGATAATGAAAAAAGTGAGAAATTTTATTTTTTATTTTATTAATATGTGGCCTAGAAAATGAGTGATTGACCAAACAATTCATGCACAAATTATATATCAACCAGATATAATATGGTCAGTTGTTCCACTGTTAGTGAATAATATTTTTACTATTTTAGGGCTACTGCGGCGGCGGTGGCAGTTGTGGTGGCGGCTATAGTGGAGGTGGTTGTGGTGGTGGCGGGGTTTACTAAGATGGCGGTGACGTTGGTGGCGAAAGTGATGACGGTGGTGGTGTTTGTGGTGGTACTTGTGGTGGCGGCAGTTGTGGAGATGATAGCGGGATTGGCGTATGCTCAGGTAGTGACTGTGGTGCATGTGTTGGAAGTGGTTGTGGCGGCGCAGGTGGTGGTGGTGGTTACATGATAGAGTTGATGGTGCAAGGGATAGGGGAGGTGTTAGCGGGGGCGGCGGTATATAGCCATTGTGGTGATAATTTTGTTGACGACTGAAGTGCATGGTTGTACTTGCGGTGTTGAATTCCTCTATGACAAAGCTATTACAATATTATGCCCTGCAAACACACTTTTAAGTTTAATTCGGAGTAACGAGCCTTCGGACTAACGGACCTTCGGACTAACGGACCTTCTGACTATCGGACCTTCGGACCAATGACCTGCACCCCGTATCAGTAGCCCGACAGCCTACAAGTCAGCCCACATGTCCGACACCCGACGAGTCCGACCACGTTGGCAGCGCAGGTGACGGCGGTGGCGGCTGTGGATGTGGGGATGTTTGTGGTGGCAGTGGCGGAGGTGGTGTAGGTGGCGACTGCGGAGGTTCATATAGTGACGGCGTTGACGCCGGCGGTTGCGGTAGTTATGGTGGTAATGGTGGCGGCGGCGGGTTTTTTTCTGTGGGAAGTGTTGGTTTGGGAAGGAGACACTCGGCATTATTTATTTGACCTAGCTTTTTGGTGATTGTTTTCTCTAGAAAAAAAATATTGCAGGCAGGCTGATCCCTCAATGTGTCACATTTGCCAATATACCCCATCAATTACTGACGCAGGCCAGCTTTGGTGCGTATCAGTGGGTGCGTATATCATTGGTCCGAAGGTCTGTTAGTTCGAAGGTCCATTGGTCCGAAAGTCCGTTAGTCCGAAGGTCCGTTGGTCTGAAAGTCCATTGGTTCGAAAGGTCCGTTAGTCCGAAGGTCCGTTTGTCCGAACTTCCGTTGGTCCGTAATTGGTCCGAAGGTCCGTTGGTCTGAAGGTCCGAAGGTCCAGCAACAGCATTAACAGGCATCTATCAACTCAACGGTAGTTAACTCGTCAAGTAATCTCTGGTCATCATGTATTGGGTTCGTGACTTTTTGTTGTTTGTTGTCATTGACTTTAACGGTAAATTGTTCGTTTGACCGGACAACTATGATGAGTGAAATAATCTAAAGCGAGATGTGAAACTCTTAATAAACGATGGACCGAAAGCTTTCAGATGTAAGTTCATTAAACTCAGCATGTTTGGCCAAATTATATTTGAATTCCTCTATGACAAAGCTATTACAATATTATGCCCTGCAAACACACTTTTAAGTTTAATTCGGAGTAACGA
>JAVFBY010344974.1:0-10010 GCA_034781015.1 Tonicella lineata
CGATCTATTCATACTGAGCCAGATAGCAGCCGTAGACATTTTTTAAAAAACGTAATTAAAGGTACTTCTATTCAAAGCAGCACGCAAGGTTTATCCGCGCATAATATGAGACATTATAAGGATAGGCCTTTAGGAAGTGGCCCTTATTTTTAGTCAAACATTGGCTTGGTGACTCCATATTGAAATAAACTAACCTGCTTTTTAAAATAAAACTCTTTTCTTGTATAGAAATAAACTTGTTTATATTAGAAAAGTACTTACTGGCAACATTTAGACATAATCGATCCAGGTGTACGTTGAATAACGGGGACTCAACTCATGGGTATTTTGTGAGTATTTGTGTATTTTGTGTGTATTGTGTGAGTAATTTGGTATTTTGGATACTGTTTTATATGATACGTGGGACATACGTTATAATGTTCCTTATCCTTGTGCATAATAAAGTGTGTCCCTCCTATAATATAAAACAATTTTAAAATACAAAATTACACACAAAATACACAAATACCCATTATAATCCTTGTGCGTTGAAGTAACTGACGGGACGACATAAGTAGCATATATTGCGCATTACAATTATCCTACGAGGTATAGGACTGGCGCCTCATGGTGCTTCACAGCGTTATTATGTAGAAAATTACGAGTCTGCATGTTGTAGGTATACGACAGATGCTGCATATGCATCACAACGTACATATATAGTAAAGTACGAGTCTCCTTCTCCACTTCCTCATCAGTGTTAATATGTACAAAAGTTCGATCCCCATGTTGTAGGTATAGCCCCCGTTCTCAGTGTTCTCCACAGCGTGTATATGTACTAAAGCATGTCCCCATGTTGTAGTTATAAGCCCCGTCCTCCACAGCGTTAAAATGTACTAAAACACGAGTCCCCATGGTTTAAGTATAGCCCCGTCCTCCATGTCCTCTATGGCGTTAATATGAACTAAAGTACGAGCCCCCAAGTTGTAGGAATAGCCCCGTCCTTCCCTTATTATAAATATAGCCCGGCTACTTCAACATGTTATAACCATAGCCCCGACCCACTATGTTATATGTATAGGCCGATCTTCACCATGTTATAAGCATAGCCCCGCTATTCAAGATGTTATAAGTATAGCCCCGCTACTTCTCAAAGCTATACGTATACACCCGCACTATGTTATAAATATAACCCCGCACGAGCGCCCACACTTTGTTATAAGTATAGCTCCGCAACCATGTAATAAGTTAAGCCCCGCACGAGGGCCCCGCACGAAGGCCCCGCACCATGTTATAAGTATAGCCCTACACAGTGTTATAAGTATAGTCCTGCACGAGATGCCCCACAATATGTTATAAGTATAGCCCCGCACCATAATAATAATAAAATACTTTTAAAGAGGATAACATTTTACAACCGTGAATTTCAAATGGTCCTCTGATGAATGTCAGTGAACAATGAGGAATGTACAGATGAAAATGAAACATATTAACGAAATAAATAAGCACAAACAAAATTATACACAAAAAATGTTACATATACAGCCATTTTATAATTATTAAAATTATGATATTATATAATTTATAATTCATTTTTATATTTAAAAATTAGATTATTAAAACATGTAGATGTCATTATATAGTATATACTTTGTCTAAAAAGAAACACGTAGATGAATTGTCACAAGAAAGTGTTGAATTTTTAAAAAATATCGTTTCTTGTGTACAATGGCCATGGATGATTATGTTTCTCAATGCTTCTGGAATGGGACAAAATGACAAACTACACTGAAAAAACAAATAACACACGTTGTGGTGCGTTTCTGTGGAATTTCGTGTTAAGCGACATGAAATATTCAGATATTGACGAATGCAAATGAAACTTGAGAAAAATACTGGGATGGTGATGGGTATTTAAAGCTGCAATTCTGGCGATGATGTGCCATTCACATTTCACTGTACACGAGTTACAACATGCCGAGACTCAACCTTGCGAATCGAAACATTACGATTCACCGCCTCCAGTTAGGTGAATCGGAGTCGGAAGTCGCACGGCAAAAAAAGGTCAGACAGAGCACGTTTCACGTCTTTGGAACATGTTTCAGCGATTCCAATCTGAAGAAGACCAGCCCCGAAGTGGTAGACCTCACATAACAACTGCAACACAAGATCGCTACATCGTCTTCACTTGCTACACCGAACTACCACAGCAACGATCACAGCTGGGCAAGTACCTGGTTTGAGACTGGTGTTTGTACAAACCATTCGGAACCGACTTCGAGAAGGTGGTTTACGGGCTAGGAGACCATAAGTTGGCCCCGTTCTGCAACGCCAACATCGACGTTTACGCGTGCGCTGGTGCACGAATGTACAGGGCTGAAACTTGAGAAACTGGCGGCGAGTATGGTTCAGCGACGAGTCACGTTTCCTATTACAGAGAGATGATGGACGAAAACGCGTATACAGGTGCCGCAATGAATGTTTCGCCAACAACTGCGTCGCCCACGTTGACAGATTCGGTGGAGGCAGTGTCATGATGTGATGAGCCATCTCATACACAGGCAAAGGTGAACATAAATGTATTGCCATGGCCATCCAGATCGCCAGATCTCAACCCTATTGAGCATCTTTGGGACGTACTGGACAGACGTTTACGCCAGCGTTACCCAGCGTCTCACACGCTTCCGCAACTGTCCCATGCACCGCATGAAGAATGGCTTAGGATTCCACGTGCCCGGATTCAATCTCATTCAGCCTATGCCAAGGAGGTGTCTCGCATAATTATGTAATATGTAACGCCCATTTTATTGCGTGAAAATCTCCACCCACCTTAGATTAGAGGCGCAACACATGTATTCTTAATTTATGTCACTTTGTATCAAGCAACAAGCGTTCATATTATAAGACAAATGCATGTGATGTGACAGATTGTTTGGTTGATGACGTCACTTCCTTCAGTGCCTGGAACACCGGATTGTAACTTAAGGCATGTCCATGCATACCAAGCTTTGACTGCCCTCAGTCACCAAAAAACGCCTTGATTTCCCGATGTTGTAAAGAGGGGTTAAACGCCTATGCAAGTACCACCCCTCATTTTTCATAGTGAAGCGAGCAGCCCTTGGCGATCAGTCATTTTGGGGTTCGTTTTGGTGCCTAGAAGTCTCACATAAAAGCGGAGTTTGTTCGGCGGGAAGGAACAAAAATATATAAAGCTACCTGTCCATTTTCCGCCTGTCTGATTTAAAGAAAAGGTTGCCAAATAAATCATACTGAAATGATACTAGGTAAAGGCTTACGATCTCCTTATATAGTGCATCGGTAACATCCGTGTCTAAAGGTGGGCCCCTAGAGATAGAAAAGCAGACTAGAACGACTATATAAAATTTACTCCATAGACCACACATACCATGGAAAATACATGCGGACGGAGGTCCTGGACATTATGCTATACGTGTCATATTGAAAACATTAATGGAAAGTAAAAATAAAAATAAATCAGCAATAAAACAAGAAAATTATTTGACTACACAAGAGTTATCGTTCTTGGCCTACACTTTTGACCCCCTTTCTTGAGTATGTCAAAACTTCGTTATTAGTCCCAATGTGTTATATTATCTTTTATAAAATTGTATTTTGTAAAAAAAAGAGGCGTTAATAGACAAGTCACGATTTTAAATGCACGAAAGTTACTATTTATTTTAAATTAGCAATATTTTTTAAACAAAATGGGCGCAAAGTGTATTTATAGATGGCGGTGGTTCAAATAATCATCCGGATTCTAACTGAACTTCGCCGCGGTCCCCGATTTTAGGTTTGCATTGTTATGACGTCATGACGTCGCAAAAAAACAGCAACAAAAGTATACAAATGCCAAACCTCAGACCACACTGCTGTCTATTTCATATGTACATGCAATACACTGCGTGATGTTCATTGATACAGTGCCAATGCCTTCCTTGCATGTAGTAACAAAACCGTGAAGGATAATATAATTATTTAGTAATTTTATTTACATTGATTTATTCTGATTAACATTGATTTATATTGAATTAAATACATAGTCTGTGGCTTGTCATACTTATTTTATATTAAATTTTTACTTCAGTCAAGTGCATCATAGTCCACTCTTCCACGACATGCCGTTATCCTATATATTGCATCATAACTTTAGCACGCCATGACCGCATAGCATGCCGTGACCTCAGGCTATTGCATCATATTTCTCCAACGCGAGTCTAGCCCGTCATGACGTAAGTATATTCCATCGATCATTCCATAATTTTCTATATTGCATCACAACTTTTACAGTGAGGTGCAGACGGGTACTTTAATACATATGAATGCTGTGAGATGCAGACTCGTACTTTAATACATATTAATGCTGTGAGGGGCAGTGAGACAAATGCAGACTCGTACTTTAATACATATTAAGTCTTTGAGGTGCAGTGAGGTGCTGACTGGCACTTTAATACGTATTGACGCTGTGAGATAGACTCCTGCTTTTAATACATATTGAGGCTGTGGGGAGCAGACAGGGGCATACTCGTACTTTAATACATATGGACGCTGTGAGGTGCAGTGAGGTGCAGACTCGTACTTTAATACATATTAACGCTGTGAGGTGTAGTGAGGTTCAGACTCGTACTTTAATACGTATGAACGTGTGAGCTTCAGATGGGTGCAGAGTCGTACTTTAATACGTATTAACGCTGTGAGGTGCATACCCGTACTTTTATATATACTCACGCTGTGAGGTGCAGACTCGTACTTTAATACATGTTAAAATATTGAAAACATCAATGGAAAGTAAAAAAAATAAAAATAAACGTCCCGTAGATATGAGTCTCCTACCTCCTGTATAGAAAATAACCAAACACAAATAATCGTTGACTAAAATTTTATTTTCTCCGTCAGTTCGATCAACACTGGGTCGGAGATTTACTCCAGCTGTCCTCACGTAATAACACGTAGTGTATTAATTGGCTTCTAGGTTGGTTATATTCGAACTTCATGTGATGAATTGCTTGCCATCAAGGGGTATTCTGAGGGTAGAACGTAAACAGATCTTTCCTTATCCGTACAGCGTTGCGCAACGCTTGGTCTGGTGGAAGGTCAAAGACCTCTTCAAAATTGCGTTTGGTTTTCATAAACTGTCGATGTATGGCGTCTTGCTTCAATGTGATATAATTGCGTTGCAGTCGTAGATACGCATTTCGGATGGATTTTCGTGTAGCTGGCACGTTAGCCTCGCATGCGTTTTGTCTTTGCCAGGCCCACCACCACATGCACCGATAGTGTCATTCTTTAAAATGACATAAAACGTTGTCCACCATGTCATTCCAGACATCGGACAATGGTTCTTCTTGGTTAGCGGTGTTCTTAGCCATCTCTTCACAATCCATGCCAGAGTCCAAATCTTCACTCAATACAGATTATGCGCCTTCATAGAAACCACCAACGTCTTTATTGTAATTCTCGTTGGCTATTTCCAAACCGTCGAACAAGACAGATTCTGCGTCATCATTGTCTCTCTCGGTGTCTATTTTGTCGGAGTGCTTGTTTGATTTATGACGTACCTTATCGTTATGTCATGTAAACTCACTGCTACAGATGTGCATGCAAAGAAGTGCAGGACAAATGAAGGTTATCAACCAACACGTGTTTTTAATTACTCTTACGGGACCCAACGCCCGTTATGACGCGCCCGCAACGCCCTTTATGACGCATACAACGCCCACTGTGACGCCCGCAACGTCCGCAACGACTCCACAATGACCCCACAATAACGCCTCCAATGACAACCGCAACGCCCATAATGACGCCCGCAACGACCGCAACGCCCACATAGACGCCGCAGCGCCCACAATGATGCCCACAACACGCGCAATGACTCAGGCAACGCCCGCACGTATTGTGGCACACTCCGTGTGGCGGATTGTGTTGCGATCCTTGGACCGGGTGTTGCGAACGTCATAGCGGACTATACCGACGTCATAACGGGCGTGGCGGGCTGGGTACCGTGGGGGGTGTGACGGATGGCCTCATGCGTTGAGCGTGTCAAAACGGGCGTTGCGGGAGGACTACCTGGTGTTGCGGATGGCAAAACGGTCGTTGCGGGCGCCATAACGGGCGCTACGGTCGTCAAAGCGGGCGTTGCGGGTTTCATTGCGGGCGTTGCCCTGTCATTGCGGGCTTCATAACCGACGTTGAGGGCGTCATTACGAGCATTGCTAGCGGCAATGCGGGCGCTGCGGGTACCATTGTGGGCGTTGCAGGCATCATTGCGGGCGTTCAAAAAGGTGCGCACCAAAAGAGGGAGCAGACAGAGCGCAAAACTGTTTTACGGTTCCGCGGTTATTACTATTAGATCACGATCAATACGATCTAAACACGATTATTCACAAAAACAACACGATTTAAATATGCACAAAATAATTCAAAGGATAGCCAACATGCACGACATGTTCGAGATGTGGCCTATTACGATGTATGCCGAGCTTAGCCACGAACTTAGTACGAGCTAAGGACGATACTAAATGAGCTTCAGGAGAGTTAGGAGTTCGTTATTCAACTTTTAGCACCGTGAAAGTGGACGAGAGGTTTTAATAGTCAAATCAGACATTTGTAACTATTTACAATAATATTGACTAAACTGTTTCGACAATATCGCTAATGTATGATTCAAACATAAGGCTGTACTGCTTCAAATCTTTACCACCCCAATTATTACAATTTATTCCATTTTTTTTAAAAAGACTAAGTCGTAAACTTCACACTTTTTAAACACATCAATTGGTGCAAGTTAGAAGTATCTCTTTAGACAGAAATGACCAATAAATTCACACCACACAGTAGACCCTAAGTAACTGAAATGTAAAAAAAATGTATAATTTAGTGACATAAGAGGTTTTCGCAAATCAACGATTTTTGGAAATTGTGTACACATTTAAACAATAGAATAAGATAATTCAATGTATTTCGCTTTAGATGTTTTCGTAGGTACACTTCCAATAAAGACTCAATAAAAACAAATCTATACCTGGACAACGACATTTTCTGAAGCTTGTTCCCATCTTCCCCCACCCCATCTACCTCCAACAAACACAACATATGACTGTGTATTGGAATCCCAGCGAGTAGTTGACCACAGAAACACATCCGTGTCACTGTATGCATAAAATACTCCACCTCTTGCATTATCTGAAATAAACGAAACAAAATACTGTCACTGTTTGTATAAACTACCCACCTCTTGCAACATTTGAAATAAACAAAACAAGATACTGTTACTGTATGTAAAAACTACCCGCTCCTCTTGCAACATCTGAAATAAACGAAACAATAAAATGCTCTCTCTGTGTGTATTAAATACAGACGCGATACAACAGTTACAACCAAAACCCACCAAAACTAAATAAATAAACAAGATTGTTATAGAGGAGCCTCCTCTTTATGGGTTTCGTTATGGGTGGTATCTCTATATTTTAAGAATCATTTATGCAAAGATGATTGGCACTAATGGTTCTGATAGTATCTTGTCCGCAAATGTCACCATATACTTGACCTGCTATTGGACATCTCTGATCTCATCTTCTCAAGGCAAGACCAGTCCTGGCGTTAAAAATCCTCGCCTTGTCTAAGTTAGTGTTTATTTTCTGTCAAACTAGGGGGACGTATCACTCCTTCCTCTAATTAAAAAGGCCTGCAGTTTTTTCGGTTTAGCCATTTCACATTGATGCCTGTCTGATAACCGAAACGGGGTATGTGTGGTATAACTTGGGTCATAACTTTGTGGCGATATCAGAATTGCTACGGGAAGATGCTCTGATCTATGGACTTGCCCTTGTAACATAAAGCTGAGTGAAATGCGTCATAAAATTAGCCTAGAGTTTCCATTTGTTGCTAATGATGAGCTCTAACTTTCATAATATATGGCCTTAATAGAAAATTCTTCCTGTCATTAATTTTAGAAACATACCTAAATCCGAATCCACCTGAGCTGAACTGGTCGCTTCAAACTCAAACCCTTCATTGAGTCCATCTAACACCTTCGCGAGTACCTGGAAACAAACATAATTATCGATAAATATCTCATTGGATTTTACGGGCATGTGGTCGACAATCACGCCGTACCAGATGAGGGTCTTCGACAACTAACAAGGTTTATTTTATAACGTTTTCTGTCGACGCACGTATCTAACGCCATTGACTGAATTATACCAGATGTTACAAGGCTATGAATTGTTATTAATAAACTTCATCTATAATATACACTGTTTGAAGAACCTGGTCGCCTCGACCAAAATTTGTCTGACCAGCAAAAACCTGGTTACAAAATTCTGGTCGAAAAGCCCGACCAGCAAAAACATGGTCGGTCAACATCGGATAGACGGCTCGACCAGCTTGTTATTGGTCAAAAGTATATCTCGACCATATAAATCTTGGTAACCTTTTTGACCAGGTTTTCATGATCGCTAAAATAAGTAGGACTTGAAGGATGACCAGGTTTTTATGGTCAAAACCTTGACTTGACCTTATAAATCTTAGTAACTTTTTTTACAAGGGTTTCTTGGCAGCTGTTATAAGTAGGATTTGTAAAGCGACCAGGTTTTATGTTCAAAAGCTTACCTTGACCATATAAATCTTGGTCAAAGAGTTGTCCAATTAAGTTTATCCTTCAAATGTTCTCCAAAAAATTTCAATACCAAATACAGATAATAAAAGATGTTTTTGGCGCTTCGTTGGATAAAGAGATATTATATGCATTTATACTCATTGTATAAATAAATGTCTACATTTGTTTTGTGTATAAAAATGCATCTTTTCTATAAGACAAAAAACCAACAAAATTGTTGCACTTGGTCGGTCAGAATAGCGCCAGCGTGTATTAATGTTTATTGTTGCACTACTGTCACACCGCCGCTAAATAAAAAATCTTATCTTATCTATAATCTTATACACTTTGTTTTGTTAACTTTAAACATAGTTTGCTACTAAAGTGCCAGTTAGATAATTGTGTTAATTCCTTCGACATAGATTTGGCTAGAGTAGTAGGATTGGGATTCGAGTGTCATCCGCTAAAAGTACAAAGTCAAGGTGGTCGCTTGCCGTCGTGATATCATTTTTTTATATTAGAAAAAGTATTGGTCCCAGGATTGAACCCTGTGATACATGTGGTTGAATGCCGTGCATTGTGTTCTTAAAGACAGATAGCTACTAAACCAGTTGTTCACAATCCTCGAAAACCAAATTGGTCAAGTTTGTGCAGCAAATGTTAAGGTTTACGGTGTCAAATGCATTCGATAATTCCAAAAAGGTGATTATTGAGAATTTTGGCGGTTTTTTGCGGACAGAAGTTTATCATACAATAGGAGAACGGCTTAGGAAGTGGAATGGTTTGGTCGAAATCCAAATTAATTGGGACACTGGAAATCGTGTATTTCTAAATATGTGAACATTCTATTGACAACTATAGAAGAACTGATATTGGTCGATACTTTTCAATACAGGATTTGTCACCACATTTAAATAAAGGAGTGACTTTACTTCAAATGCTGCCAGTACTTCACTGATCGTAAAAGATAAATTAATTATATGACTTTATGGCTCGGCAAGGAAATGTAACACATGTTTAGTGATGATAACGCTAAGTCCATCATAACCTGCTGCACTTTTTTTAAGACAATTTGTTACTTCAATGATTTATTAAGGTTTGCAAGGAAGAATTTCAAAATTAGCAAGACTGGGGTTGAGTAAGTATTTAGTGAAAACAGTGCTTGTAGCTAGAATTTTGGATTCAACTTTAGAAGCTACAGTGGAAACATGTGAATTAAGCGAGAAGGCAATCTTTTCTGGATCATCGGTGTCTCTGTCACTAGTTTTGAACACTGACAAAAACAACTTTTGTTTACTCTAGTTGCATATCAATATGTTCTAATTTTGTTTATCATTGTCATGCCATCAGTTGTACAAAACTATGTCTATAAAGTGTACATCATTGACCTGTGTAATAATATTCCCTCATGATGACT
>JAVFBY010345196.1:0-10009 GCA_034781015.1 Tonicella lineata
GCTACTATCTCGTTTAGCGGAAAAGTGGGGCTTTAAATATTCTTCCAAAAATATAAATGATGGCGTGCCAGTCTTGCCACACAGCAGTCAATTATCTGGGTAGCGCATTGCTATACAGACGTGTGAATGTGTGTGGTTATGGCATAGCCAAGCTCCTTTGCGATTTGAAATATTAAGTCGTTACTAGCCGCGGTAAAATCGAAAGCTTTATCGAGACATTTATACATTACCGCCAGCCCTCGAACACGTTAGATTCGTAACACAAAATTTATCAGGTCTCATACTAGCTAAAATCAAATTGCTTTTTATTTTTTATTTCAACGGTATTTATTTAGTGTGTTAACTCGTGGCAATCGGAATTTGTGTCTAAAGCATAATATGGGATGACAGTATATCTCTAATCTACAATAAGAATAGGTTAAAGACCCACTAACCGCTAAATGGACTAAAACTATTTGTAAAAGGAAAAACGGTGAGTTTCTGTATTTTTCCCTGATAGAAAAAGTTATGAACTTTCCATTTTTGCCATAAATTGAAAGTTTTAATTTCCTATATTTTTCTTTAAAAATCAAAATAAAAGATTGTATTTAAATAAATACGCGCCACAACATGCGCGCCCTAATAACGGTTACTAAGCACTACTGGTGTAAGCTGACGCTGTTAAGTACACACTTATTTGGCCGCCTAGAGCGATTTATTGACTAATTACAACAACTGGAAACGTTGCATTGTATATTTAAAGTAACGAAATGTCATTTTAGTCATAGTGTGCTTATATTGTTTAAGCTTCTTTCTCGTTTAGCGGTTAGTGGGACTTTAAGCTTTGATAAAAGGCGGTATTTTTTTTTCATTGAAAAACAAAGTTATTCAAAGCTAGACAGAAATACCAAGTCTGATTTTGCAAGATTCTACTAAATTTACGATAACAGTTTATTGCACTCGTTTGATGTAGGCTACTTGAAACACAATTTTTTATTACCTGTTTACACGATAACATTCAATTAAAGTTACGATCACAGCCTAGTGAACGCTGCTACGCATCCGAGGTATGGGGAAACCTAGATCATCATTATACCTGTTTACACGATTATATTCAATTAGAGGGACGATCATAGTCTATTGCACTCATCCGAGGTATGGGAAAACACAATTTCTCATTACCTGTTTACACGATTCTACTCGATTATAGTTACGGTCACAGTTTTTTTCACTCATCCGAGGTTTGGGGAAACCTAGTTCACCATTATAGCTGTTTATACGAGTTTACTCAATTAGAGTTACGATTCTACTCGATCAAATTTTCGATCACAGTTTATTTCACTCATCCGAGGCATGGGGAAACCTAGTTCACCATTATACCTGTTTATACGAGTTTACTCAATAAGAGTTACTATCACAGTTTAATTAACTCATCCGAGGTATGGGGATACCCAGTTGCCCATTATACCTGTTTACACGATTTTACTCAATTAGAGGTACGATCACAGTTTATTACACTCATCCAATGTATGGGAAAACCTATTTCCATATACTACCTGTTTACACGATTCTACTGTATTTACGATTACAGTTTATTACCCTCGTTCAAGGCGCAGGCAACACAATTTCTCATTATACCTGTTTACACGATTCTACTCAATTAGAGTAACGATCACCGTTTATTTCACTCATCTGAGGTATATAGGAAAACACAATTTCACATTGCCTGTTTACACGATACACTCAATTAGAGTTACGATCACGGTCTATTTCACTCATGCGAGGTATGGAGAAACCTAGTTCCTTATAAAACCTGTTTACACGATTCTACTTAGTTAGAGTTACGATCACAGTCTATTTCACTTATCAGAGAATTGGAGAAACCTAGTTCCTTATAAAACCTGTTTACACGATTCTACTCAATTAGAGTTACGATCACAGTCTATTTCACTTATCCGAGGTTTGGAGAAACCTAGTTCCTTATAATACCTGTTTACACGATTCTGCTAATAATTAGAGTACAATCACAGTCTATTTCACTCATCCGAGGTATGGGGAAGCCTAGTTCTTTATAATACCTGTGTACACGATTCTACTCAATAAGAGTTACGATCACAGTCTATTTCACTCATTCGAGGCATGGGGAAACCTAGTTCCTTGAATACCTGTTTACACGATTCTACTCAATTAGAGTTACGACCACAGTTTATTTCACTCATCCGAGGCATGGGGAAACCTATTTCCTTATAATACCTGTGTACACGGTTCTACTCAATTAGAGTTACGATCACAGTCTATTTCACTTATCCGAGGTATGGAGAAACCTAGTTCCTTATAATACCTGTGTACACGATTCTACTTAATTAGAGTACAATCACAATCTATTTCACTCATCCGAGGTATGGGGAAAACCTAGTTCCTTATAATACCTGTGTACACAATTCTACTCAATAAGAGTTACGATCACAGTCTATTTCACTCCTCCGAGGCATGGGGAAACCTAGTTCCTTATAATACCTGTTTACACGATCCTACTCAATTAGAGTTACAATCTATTGAACTCATCCGAGGTATGGGGAAAACCTAGTTAATTAGATTCACCAAAAATCAAAATAAAACGCTTTCTAATGCAGGCTCGCTCGGTATAAAACCCTTTGCTAGCGAAGTTGTAAAATGGTGTAAGCATTATATGACGAGACAAATTTTGCCTTATTCTTTTCCCGCTAGACTCTCCGAGGTTTTTTTAAGAACAAGCTCTGACCTATAATAAGTAGCTATTCCTCACAAATCTAGCACATCGTTTGGATACAGAAACAAAAATAATTTTGCTGTACTTGTACAAGATTTAGTTGTCTTCCTTGTTCTGGGATGGCGCCTATATATGTAAGAGTCGATATATATAGCCCGCCATTTTATAGCCATTAAGTAGGCCTACTATTTAGCTTTTCAACGCAGACTAGATTTTTGGGACAAATAGGCGACATATCAAGCTTTCAGTTTCGTGCACTATTTTCAAGGCGAGAAACCCCCTTTTAGGGAAAAGCATACCCTTGGAATCTGTGTGAATGTGGAAAGTTTGTCAAAAAATAATAAATAAAATGCCAATCTAAGCACAATAACATTTGATAGTAAAGATTTAAAAAAAATGGAATGACTATGTTGTCGTATGATATCGTCATGTAGGCCGTGCGTATTCTTACAGCAGTAATTCACCGATTGACCCTCGCATAATTTGCTTTAATTCGATGCATATCACTACATAACATGGAGCCTCTGTGACTAAGCCGGTTATAAACCGGCGAAGGTTTTTAATCAAATGATAGCCCGCTAACACCAGTCCGAGTGTAATGGGACTAGATGAAGTTTTGAACGTGTGACTGATGTTTTCAGTAGCAATATCCGCGTGACACAAGGGGATGGGGGGTAACCTCTTACTTTAATTGGTGATTGTTAATTTTCTAGTTTATCCTTGCTGTGGCTGGTCATGGCTGATCTATGGTTTAATAGACTTCGATCTGGTCGCATGGCTGGTCTGTGGTCCTTGTATCCTCGCTTTGTATGTTTTGATAGTCCGTCCCTCCTAGTTTGAAATCCTCCCGCGGTCCTTGATAAAATATATATAAATTTATGACACCCGTGACATAGGACTACATCGCATTTGTTACAAGGTGGGTCCAGGTCGCTATTTACATTAAACCAAGGTTAACTAGGTGAATATATGGTTTCTTAATGCAAGGAGTCCAATGACCTTTACTAGAGCCATTGAAGCAAAAGCATTAAAGACTTTATCAAGTTATGATTAATATTCGCACTCGACCAAACAAATCCCACGGTATTGTTGTAACGTAGGCCTATGCCCCTGCGCTCGAAGTTTTTTCTTCAGAGGCACACAATAGCCCAGTACAAAAAGAGAAAGAAAACATTGGGGGCAGATGTTGGGGCTGGCTGACGCAGGCTTCACGTCGTGAGACCTTAAGATCTGGGTCAGTTTTCAGTTAAAAATCGGGACAAGTTACTTCGGGTGAAAGCGAACTTATCCATCCTATCGCACGACTTTCGTTTTCTTTAATACTGGTCCTGGGTCGACTTGTGTCTCGGTAGAAGTAGCTGATCGACGATCCCGGGAACAAAGGGGATGGTGTTAGGCGAGGTTGTCGGATCATCTACTGCTCCCACTCCGTTGCTCTATAGTTCTAGTAAACGATTTGATTTGTGTACGACAGATGTACTATGGTAGCGGTTGTCTTACACAACAGTGCTGAGTTGTTAAGAGAGCCAGGGAAGCCGTGAAGGGACATCAGCTCACTTTATTTGATATATAGGCCGTGACACAAGTGCGGTTAAATACATTGTAAATACCGGCCTTTGATCACCATCGTCTTCTGACCAGGAGAGCGCTCGGATATATACCCCAATCTCAGGTAAACATTATACTATATTATCATACATTAAATTCGTTTGTTTGTTAAGCCGAAAACAATTTACCGCGACATTTTACTCTGGTTGTTATTCAGGTGTAAATGTCACCTTTGCAGAAATTTTAATGAACTACCGGTACTTAAAATAAGTTAGAAAATGGCCAGTTAATTGCGATACTCGAATCAAGTGATTTCTCAGCTAAGATGGTCTGTGGACTGTGTTTTGTTCCGGAGGTTTAGTTTAGTTTATTTCGATGATAGATATTGAACCCATTTACAGGCTCCGTAGGTCTTTAATACTTAGGCGGACATTGCTTTCAACTAAAAATTAAGTTCAATTTAACTTAGCTTAAGTAGGATATATGAAGTTTAAAAAGCAACAACCCGTAAACAGTCACTGCCTTCAAATGTAAGTGAAATCTACAAGAGAAAATGTAAAGTTGTCCCAATATAGCCATTCCCCTTTACAGTTCCACTTAGTGACATCGTCTGAAATACAAGAGGTTATAAAAACAGTGAAATGAATAAGGCAGTAATTATAGGGACTTACTCTATTTATATCTTGTACAAACTATGTTAAGTTTAGTATGTAAATATATTGTTTGTACAGCCTCAAACCATATATTATTATAGCCCACGTAAGGTATTATAATGGGCTTCCACTTAATATAGTATGGCGTTGGCGTGTGTTTTGTACTTAGACACATATGTTTGCATATTTGTTGACGATAAAGATGGACTGACTGGCGAACAGCTCCCCCCTGGGGCGTTATGTCGCATGCTAGAAAGGATATTTTAAAAAATGGCGCGCCGGTTGTTAGCGGGAGCTTCCCGATGCCCTAGTACTCTCAGAGTTAACTGGGACGCGGATTTGTTGCAGTGTCCTTTTTGTCCTTCCCTTGTTCTGTCCTGTCATGGAGTTTCAATTTATGACATTACGGCATGCAGAGCGACGTCCCTTTCCGAAATGACGCCATTTATGGAATAAATGATAACGATGTCGGATGAAATGTGTTTATCTATTCGTAGAAATATTGTTTTTTGCAAAATTAGCATTTTGCAACTATATTTTCCTGTAAACCGACAAGCTGCTATGTTAAAGTATAGACAGTTTGCCCCCCCTCCCTTTGCCGCAAAGTGGCGGCGTCATTTAGCAAAGGGACGTTATTCTGATGTCGTAACGCCATAACTCGAAAGCCTCTTATTAGTGTGCCTAAATGCACCAGATATTTTGGTTGGAACATTACTGGACAGATACGCTATCCCGCCTTGAGCAGATTTTGTCACAGCTAAACTGGTAGATGGTTTATTCTCAATTTTCAGCTGTATCATTATTTCATCAATTTGTCTCTGGTCAATGGAATGGAGCTTAATCAGTTCAGTGTCGAGAAGCAGTTTAAGGAGGTCGTCGTAATTGTCGAGAAGTTCCTCGTTTCTCCCAAATATTCAGTACATCTTCAGCCGTGTCATTGTGTTCAGCCTTATCTCTCAGAGACAAAGGAATAGCTTTTTCAAGGCTCTTCAATAGTTTGCTTTCGCGTGGAGTTTCGTCAGCGATATCCCAATACAATTTACTGTACATCCGCTGGCTTTCTGTTTCCATGGTTATAAATATCTTGATACACTTCTATAGTTGAAGATCTTGAACTACAGTTCAATATATATGGTTTTAATATATATTATACGTCTTCAGACTTTCGAATTAGCACGGGATTTGGCGTATACCTTATTTACTATATATCTATATGTATATATTTTACTATAGTCATACTGGCACAAGGAATTATATATATATTTATATTTATATGCATTTATATATTTTGTACACTCTTCATCGCTGTAAATGAATTTTATATGCCTTGTATGCATGTGGGCCAGATGGCCAAAAAATGGGAACAATGATATAGCACATTTTGGAGAAACAACAGAAGACGAATTGGTTGCCGTTATACCATAACGGGTATTTGTATATGAGAATAGTCATATGTGACCACATGAACATCATCTAAGGAAGTGTTGTGTACTAAGAACAGAAGAACTTATTCACATTTTAAGAACTTGTATTTGGAGAGAACATCTTACAGGTTATTTCATGCAGAGTTGACTCATACATAGGTGACTCGTACATTGCTATATACAACGGTAGACTAGTAAGCTGTTCAGGCAGTACAGTATATTATAACGTGTTAGCTATAACGAACAGTATATAACATTACCCTTCCCTAGTTCTTTACTTATATATTTAACTTTAACTTTGAAATGGAAGTAAAGAATTATCGTTTATATCACTGAGAATAATGTTACCGCAGTTAATCTACAAATTACTTTATATTGCGATAAGAGGAAATGTAATTGTAGTGCAACGAAATATGAATGTTAAAGCTCAAAAACTGAAAAGTTCACTTCTGGTGAATCGTCATCAATTGTCCAAATGAAATTGCAATGCAAACATAGTTATTAAAGTTCAAAGATATCACAATGAGATTAACGTTTAAACAGTTAATAATCACAAATCACTCGAAACGTTTTGGAGGTCTTCTATCACGCTGTGGATAACGTCTTTCTGATGATTGATCTCCTATCCTCCCCTCAGTGGGAGCTCTGGTTAGCGTAGACGGTATGTTGGCAGTCATGGTATGTTTGTCTGTGCGTGTTACATTAGGAACTGGAACATCAAACGGTACTGGATCGGATAGTTGTTCTTCCGGCTGGAAATCACAAAGGCGTACACGAATTTGATCAGCATGTCTTTTCCAAATATTTCCATTGACAGATACATGGTAATTACTTGCACCATGGCGTTCAATAATCGTACCTTGTACCCACCTCAGTCCTCTCAAACTGAAATTTTGTACGAAAACCGATTGATTTTCGTTGAAAGTTCGTGGTTTCTCGTTTATTGGCGGATCCTCTTTAACAACCATTCTGGAGTCAATAGTTGGTCGAACAGCAGATAGTCGTCTTCTAAGACGACGTTTCATTAAGAGTTCACTAGGCGTCTTGCCTGTAGTTGAATAGGGAGTTGTGCGATATGAGAGCAAAAATCGATGTAGTTTATCTTCTACATCTCCTGGTTGATTTTCCATTTTCTTTAAGGCAATTTTGAAACTTGGAACTGCTCGCTCGGCCTGGCCATTTGTGGCGAGTTTTCCGGTAGCTGTCAGAGTATGACGAATGGCGTTCAGTCTTAGGAATTGCTGGAATTCGGCTGAAGTAAACTGACTACCATTGTCAGAGACAATGTGTTTTGGCAATCCGAAAGTTGAGAACAATTTTTGCAAATGTCGGATGGTGGCTGTGGTAGTAATATGCTGCATAGTTGTTACCTGAATTCATTTGGAATTAATGGACGTCCACAACAACAAAGAAATACTTGTCAAGGAATGGTTCTGCAAAGTCGATATGGAGTCGTTTCCATGGCGATAAAGGCCATTTTCAAGCTGTAGGTTTTGATGCTGGTGGTTTAGTTGCCAGTTGTTGACAGTCGCAACAAGCGTTTGCAACATTTTCTATTTCTGAGTCCATTAACGGCCACCAAATGATTGATCTAGCCACTGATTCTATGCGAACAATGCCAGAATGTTGACTGGGTAGTTCTTCAAGTAGTGTAGATCGAAAACATGTGGGAATAATAATTCGTGTCCCCCAGAGGAGACAACCTTGTTCTGCACTGACTTCATCACGGCGCTTGAAATAAGGCTTGATGTCAGCATCTAATATGTGATCAATTTGATTTGGCCAGCTCTCTAAGACATGAAGTAGCACGCGTCTAAGCACTGGATCTTTTCTGGTTTCCACAGAAATATCAGTAGCTGTGACTGGAAGGTCTGAGTTCAAAGTTTTGAGAACTAGCACTAATTCGGCTTTCTCAGAGTTATGTTCTGGTGACATTTCCTTCAGGGGTTATCTTGATAACCCGTCTGCGTTGCTATTTGCTTTCGATGATCTGTACTGGATGTCATATTGGAACGTTGAAAGTATTAACGACCATCTTTTGATCCTCGAAGCTGCCATCTGAGGAGTACATTTTGAAGGAGAGAAAAGGTTTAGCAGTGGGTGATAGTCTGTAACAAGTTAAATGTATGACCTAGCAAATATTGTCGAAATTTCGTAATTCCGAAAATAATGGAGAGTCCTTCTTTCTCAATTATAGAATAGTTTTCCTCGGCATGGTTCAGCTTGCGTGATGCGTAGACGATAGTTTTTTCTCGGCCGTTAATTTTATATTGTAGGTGTCCACTGCCATTCTTTGTCATTCTTAAGTAGGTCACACAAAGATGTTATCTTGGTTGATAGGTTTGGCAAAAATTTGGCATAATGAGTCAAAAGTCCCAAATAGGCCCTCAGTTCAGTGATGTATTTAGGCGGAGGGGCGTCTCTGATAGCTCTGATCTTTTCTGACGTAGGGTGTTGCCCATCTTTGACAATCAGTACACCAAGGTATTCTACTTGTGGCAAGAAGAATTGACACTTGGCACATTAAAGACAGAATCCACGTTCCTCTAAACGGCTTAAAACACGTCTTAGATTTTCTAAGAGAACTGTTTCGATTTTTACTAGTCACCAAGATATCGTCAAAATATGTGAAAACACCAGGAATGTCTTTAAGTGTAGTTTCCATAACTCTCTGGAAAATTGACGGAGCTGTACTCACACCATAAGGAAGGCGAGTGTATCGATACAATCCTTTTAATGTGGAAATAGTTGTCATGTCACGTGAGGCTTCGTCAAGCTCTAATTGTTGATAAGCTTGCCGTAAGTCGAGTTTCGTGAATTCTTGACCACCATTCAAATTGGCCAACAGTTCTTCCATATTTGGAATAGGATAAACGTCTGTGTTAATGAATCGGTTAATGGTAACCTTATAATCCCCGCACAGTCGGATATCACCCGTTGGCTTCACAATTGGGACCACGTGTGTCCCCCAACTTGAGTATTTGACTTTTTCAATTATTCCTTCAGCCTCGAGACGATCAATTTCTTTCTCTACTCGTTCACGTAGAGCAAAAGGAACAGGTCTGGATTTACAGAAGACCGGTTTTGAGTTGTCTTTAAGGTCAATGCTGACTTGTGTACCAGCCAAATGTCCTAACTCATTTTCAAAAAGTTTTGGAAATTCAGTTTTTATTTGTGCAGCAATTTGTTCACTATTGAGTTCAGTTTCAAGTGAGTTAAGTTCAACTATTTTTCCAATGAAATTTTTCCATGGATCCATGTATTGTAGCCAGTCTCTACCAATAAGTGATGGGCCGTCCCCTTGTACAATCACCAGTTTGAGATCTTTATATTCGCCATTTCCTATGGAAACATTCACTGTAATTTGGCCTTTGACAGGAATCATTTCCCCACTGTAAGCACGAAGTTTTGTTCAACTTGGCTCAATGTTCTGGTTTTCAAATGTAGAATTGAAGCTATTTTCATTGATAACAGTTACTGCTGTACCCGGGTCGACTTCAAGCTGTAATTGCTTTCCGTTAACACCAATTTGTGTAAATACTTTATTTGAGTGATTATTTGGGGATATGGTAACTGTAGAAATTTCAAACAAGTCTTGAAGATCATCCACATAAGATTCATGTTGTGATTGTTCCTCAACAACTTTAACCTTTTTT
>JAVFBY010345529.1:0-16684 GCA_034781015.1 Tonicella lineata
AAGCTTGCTCAGCATTTTGTTCTCTTGAACACAGCTAAGCGTTCTCAACTTTTTTATAACCTACGTTTCGAGTACGGCTTCTTGAGTTAACTCCCGGGAGCACGAAATATCCTCTTGAGTAGACTCCCCCACGACCCCTCAATGCATCAAAACACTATGATGGACCTATAGGAAGAAAAACAGAGATCTCGTCAAATCTTGCACGCTGATTGGTCGAGTCGGCTGGCTTGTGGAACAGACTATATGTATACCACGTTCCACAAATTGCAACAAAGTAAAGACAGCACGTGCGACACACGCGAATAAAAATGGTAGCACGTCCTACATATTGAAACAAAGTATACACTGTACACGCGGCACACTCGAAGAAAAATGTCTGAAAATCCATGACGTCATGAAGCCCAAGACCCTCTTATCTACACAAACCCTTGCGGCAAAAATAGATGAAGTAATCAGCAAAATCCCAAAGCCTTGCAGCAATGATGGTGTAATAGAAAGTACCAAACCTTAGTTAGACGTATGCTGCATTTTAATGGCATAACAAAAAAGTACCAAACCCTAGTTGGACGTATGCTGCATTTTAATGGCGTAACCAAAAAGCACCAAACCCTAGTTGGACATATGCTGCATTTTAATGGCGTAACCAAAAAGTACCAAACCCTAGTTGGACGTATGCTGCATTTCAATGGTGTAACCAAAAAGTAACAAACCCTAGTTGGACGTATGCTACATTTTCATTACCTTAAAAAATGGTTACAAAGTATACATATAGCACGCGACTCACCTGTTGCGATGCCTGCGAACCCCTGACGTCATGACATCATCATCCCCACGACCATCCTATCCTATCTACACAAACCCTTGCAGCAAAGATACACGGAGTAATCAGGAACATCCCAAAGCCTTGCAGCAATGATACATGTGGTAATCAAAAAGTGCCAAACCCTAGTTGGACCTATGCTGCATTTTAATGGCGTAATAAATAAAATACCAAACCCTAGTTGAATGTATGCTGCATTTTAATGAAAGTATACACTGCACGCGCGACAGACTCGAAAAAATGGTAACAAAGTATACGTATAGCACGCGCCACACCTGTTGCAATGCCTACAAACCCATGACGTCATGAACCCCAAGACCCTCCTATCTACACAAAACCTTGCAGCAAAAATAGATAAGTAATCAGCAAAAACCCAAAGCCTTGCAGCAATGATACATGGCGTAATAAAAAAGTACCAAACCCTAGTTGGACGTATGCTACATTTTAATGGCGTAATCAAAAAGCACCAAACCCTAGTTAGACGTATGCTGCATTTTAATGGCGTAACCAAAAAGTACCAAACCCTAGTTGGACATATACTGCATTTTAATGGTGTAACCAAAAAGTAACAAACCCTAGTTGGACGTATGCTACATTTTAATGGTGTAACCAAAAAGTACCAAACCTTAGTTGGACGTATGCTACATTTTAATGGTGTAACCCAAAAATACCAAACCCTAGTTGGACGTATACTGCATTTTAATGGTGTAACCAAAAAGTAACAAACCCTAGTTGGACGTATGCTACATTTTAATGTTGTAACCAAAAAGTACCAAACCCTAGTTGGACGTATACTGCATTTTAATGGTGTAACCAAAAAGTACCAAACCCTAGTTGGACGTATGCTACATTTTGATTACCTTAAAAAATGGTTACAAAGTATACATATAGCACGCGACTCACCTGTTGCGATGCCTGTGAACCCATGGCGTCATGACGTCATCACCCCCACGACCCTCCTATCCTATCTACACAAACCCTTGCAGCAAAAATACACGGAGTAATCAGGAAAATCCCAAACCCTTGCAGCAATGATACATGGTGTAATCAAAAAGTGCCAAACCCTATTACAAACCCTGGTTGAATGTATGCTGCATTTTAATAAAAATACTGCACGCGCGACTCGAAAAATTGTTACAAAGTATACATATAGCACGCGCCTCATCTGATGCAATGCCTGCGAACCAATGACGTCATGACGTCATCCCCTCACGAACCTCCTATCTACACAAACCCTTGCAGCAAATTAACAGGGAATCATCGGGAACATTCCAAACCCTTGCAGTAATGATACGTGGTGGACGTGCATGTTTGCTGCATTTTATGACGAGATCTCTATTTTTTCTGCCTATAAGTCCACCAGAGCGTTATAATGTAGTGAGGAGTTGTGGGATACACCTGGGAAGTGTATAATGACGTCACGCTAATCTCGGTGCGCCAGATTTGATTTTTGAGATCCCTATTTTTGATCTGTCTCTAAGCCTATTAAAGCGTTGTTATGTCGTGGGGAGACGTGAAAAGGTATGGGCTGTTCAGCTCATGCGCTGTGTTGACATGGTGTGATTTGCTCACGGAAAATCTCGCAGACTACGAGACTGTCTATAAGTATCAGACCGTTGTGTGTTATTATGTATTAAGGTGCCACTGAATGGAATGCTGACAGTGTGATCGACATGGGGTGAGTAATCTGACACCCGTTCTGAAGTCAGCAAAGCTCGTTCTGACGCCTGCAACGCCCGCTATGACGCCAGCAAAGCCCGTTATGATGCCCGCTACGCCCGTTATGGCCCACAACGCCCGTTATGACGCCACAACGCCCTTTGTGACGCCCGCAACGCCCGTTTTGGTGCCCACAACGCCCGTTATGACGCCCGTTCTGACGCCCGTTGTGTCGCCGCAATGCACGTCATGACGCACGCTACGTCCGTCATGACGGCCGGAGCGCCCGTTATGACGCCCGCAACGCACGTTACAACGCCCGCTATGACGTCCACAACGCCCGTTATGACGCCGACTATGAAGTCCGCAACGCCCGATATGACGCCCGCAAAGCCCTCTATGACGCTCGCTTCGCCGGTTGTGACGTCCGTTCCGACGCCGTTCCGATGTGTTCCAAATCTTGCAACGGCGTTTTCATGGCGTGGATGGTGGTATGGTGTCATAGCGGGTTTCATTGCGGGTGTCATTACGTGCGTTGCGGTCGTCATTGCGTGCTTTGAGCATCAAAACGGGCATTGCCGGCGTCATAACGGGCGTTACCTGTGTCATTACGGGCGATGCGGGCGTCATGTCGAAAGTTGCGGGTGTCATAATGATAGTTGCAGGCGTCAAAACTGTCTTGCAGGCGTCATAAGGGTGTCAAAATGGGTGTTGCAGGCGTCAAAACGGGCATTTATTGCGTCAAAATGGGCGTTGTGGACGTCATAGCTGGCGTTGCGAGCGTCGTAACGGGCGTTGCAGGTGTCATAACTGGCGTTGCATTCGTCATAACGTGCGTTGTTGGCGTCATAGCGGGCGTATTCCTCTCTATTCCTCTTCACAGCGGTAATATTTAATAAAGAACGAGTTTCTATGTTTAAGATATGGTAGTTCCTGTCCATTCTTCTCCACAGCGTTAATATGTAATAAAATTACGCATTTATTTCCAATGGCATGAGTAGCCTATGGAGTAAATTGTATTTTATATATTCGTTCTTGTCATTCTTTCGAAGCCAGTCATATTTTTTTTCCTGAAATTGGTGTAAATTTACTTTGCATTTGATTTTGTACTTATTTTTAACGGATAAAATATATAAAGTAGGATATATTTTTAGTTAGTTGTTAGAATCAATGTTTGTGTCGTCATTGACTTAAAACGTATTCTTTAAGTTCAGTACAGACCCCGGATGATTGCTTGAAGCAGCGCATCTATATTTACATTTTTGCACCCATTATGTGTTAAAATATTGCTTATTAAAAATAAATAGCAACTTTCGTGCATTATAAATCGTCACTGAATACAATTCTATAAAAGATAATATAACACATTAGGACTAAAAAAGACGCGTTAAAAAACTTTTCAAGGCAAACTTCCAAACGTCAACCTGCATGTCCAGCGCAAATTATTTTTCGCCCAACGGGGTGGGATTTTTACCCTATCTACAACCTATCTATTACATATAACGTTGACGACTCATTCTGCGTATTATATACTACTTGTACAAAATATTCGCTTTTGTCTTTTTAACATTTTCAGCGTTTTATTAAAAAAAAATTATGGAATATTTTTTGTGTGTTGACAATAATTAACGACATGCTTTCGATAGCTTTTTTTCTATAGGGGTATAGGTTGTTAGTGAAATTTTGTATTTAGCTAGCAGAGACACTCGACACAACTTTTAAGTAACGGACATCAATACTGCTTAAGACGCTTCGCAATATAGGCATTTCGTTTTTATATTCTATATATATAACGATGATTTCTTAAACCATCGGATGTATTATAACTTTCCACCATGAAGAGTGTTATAAGGAACGTCTGATACTGTAGTTCCGTATACGAATTCAAAAACAATAGTATCTTAACGTATTATAATATAACTTTAATAGGGCCTATGGCAAAAATAGCTATAGTATCGAATTTTGACAGAGTGATCTCATTCCCTTTACAATATTTCCTGAGCCAATGGGATAATATATTATTGGCTTGTTTATATGCATTTGTAAGTCTGTATTCTGTGTACCTGTAAAACTATACAAATTCTTTTTTATTATCATATTCATCTTGCGGTTGTTTTTCTCATAGACTATATTACCCGTTTTGCTGTTTGGATAATTGTAGACGAGTTATTTCCCCTGCAACGTTCTAGATTTCATTGCCACTCGAGACGATGCAGTCTGCCTATCCTTCATCTGGGTCCATGGAATAATCGAGTTTTGTAAAATGCGCAAATACTACTACAATGCCTTAGCCTAGCCCTATAAATACTGCCGAACTGTACATAGTATAACAACCTCCGAAGAGCTTATTTTTAATTTAGAAAAAAACGACAAAAGATAACGACTTCATTTTGACTCAGCGTTTCGCTTTTGTGTTCAAATCATCACCAGGAGAAGGCCAATACATGACGATCATAAATTATAATTATATAAGATATTTTAGGAGGGGACGTTTCTATCTCAAATGCTTTCTTAAAATAAATTAGTTGCAGAAAGGAATTATATAGATAAGGGTAGATGCAGGACTACGCATTACGTGATAAACCGCGGTTTGGAGTAGACCCTACTAGTTCTATAAACCCGTTTTTGTGCGGCAAAGTTGTAGTTTAATGCATAGGCCTACTAAAACACTGCGACTGTTTTAAAATGTATTTTTAAACCTTGACACTGATAAAAAACGATTTTGAACATTTCTTGGAAGAAAACCTCATACATTTTATTTTGCCAATCTGATTGATGTTTGGCTTGCAATGACCTGTTCTAATTTTCTAACTTAACAACAGTTTGAAATTAATCTTGTTCATTTAATTATGGATTGCATATTTCAGGTGTTTTTAAGTTGGAAATAAGCATTTTAAAATTAACCTCAAAGTACAAGAGGCGCGGATGTTTTATGAGAAAAAGCAGTATTTACACAGCCCGTTAATTGTCTTTCATTTCAATATAACTCCTTGGTTGCAGCTGATATATTTTATCTTTTTTAGTTCCAATAATGTGCATTTTACTTTGATATTATTTTAAGCAGTACATTTTGAACTCTCAAAAATATATAATCACCATGCACTATTGTAAAATAGTCTACTGCAGCTGTCGTTTTTTTGTTCCTCGCTATATAGTGTATCAAGTGTTGTCTCTTCGATTGTTTGATTTGTAGATGCTTCGTTCATTTTAATCTACCGTACTCAAATAAACTTTATCGGATTAAGGCCTTTAATGCTTTTCTCTCATCAGCACGTTTCTGACCTGGACTTGCTTTACATAATTTTACTGCTTAAATGGACGCTCTATAGAGCTTGATATTCATTTAGGCTAAAGCTATATACATGCATATAGGTTTATTTTGAATCAATAAATAAACCTGGTCAATTATTGAATTGCTTTCACTCGATTTAGGTGCTTGGAAAATAAATCTCTGCATTTATAAAAAAATATATATATATATTTTTATAGGTTGATTCAATTTATTGTTTAAATTCTAGCTGTTTCGTATATTTTAAGTGCACGTGATCAAACGGACTTTATCTAAAGGCCTAATTCTTTTGTTGAAGCGTTTCTCTCAACAGCACTTGTTTCTGACCCGGATGACCCAAAATCAATCGAACAGGTCGATATCTGAAGAATAGTTATGTTTACATATAAACCATACAGCATAAATGATAAATGAAGAAGAACCCGATATATCTAAGTAATCCAATATTATTTTCACATTGGACACTGACAAATATTGGTAATTCGTTTTTAAATTTGCCCTAAGTGAATCGTGTGTTTGTCCAGTTATTTGTTATAGGGCCTAATCAACTTATATTTTATTCAAGCTTGTGGCAGTTAACGAGGCCAAACGATTTGTCAAAAAATAACCCCATGCATCCTAAATAATTCTATCAACATTTCTATAAAATAAGTATATAGCCCCGTCTGATCAGTCTGCGAAGTTTTCTGAAATATAATCAGTTATAAGAAAGGATTGTCCCTATATAAATGACATAATACAAAACACGTCAACATATATCTCCACAGAATAAACTAAGATAGACGCTTAGATCATACAGAAAATTTAGAAATAAAATTGTCCATAATATTGATTTATAGGGCTACTCTGTGATTCAGTAATTACGAAAAGTAGCCTACGTATTAATTTATCATTTTCTCGAATAAAGACACAGGATTCAGTTCACAGACAGTTTCAGATCCAACATAACACTTGTGTATTTCTTTAAAGAAACAGTGTCACCCAATCTTAAGTTTTTTATCAACAAATTCATATTGTCACGATTTTACTCAGTCTCTTCATAAATTGAAGCAATACCGCTGAAATAAACAAATATTGGATACCCGGTGAAGGTATGCAAAATTGTCCTTTTTTATATATTTAAAAACATATATAGGTTGTTACAATTTAGGGGTTTGGGGCGAGGTTTTACATTTATTTTACAAAAGTATACCATTGTGATATTTTTTTGGATAATATTTATATGATTAAAATCTCGTTGCTGACCACACTCCGTCGGCCTGTCCAGCGCCGCACCTTTAATGTCTTGTCTGACTTTCTGCAGTACTTTCGACCAGCTCCTGTTGCTCTATAGGCTGATGCACCTTTGGGTTGAACACGGACCTTCCACCCCTGCCTACGCCGACATCTCTATCGTCCCTCCACAGTCTTATAACCATACATGAAACCATCGATCAGTCACTTAAGGGTCTGAGGGAATGGCTTAAGACAAATCTTTCTATCCATAGAGCCGAGTCTTGGCTTTGTCGACCAGTCCTTCGTCTTCTGATGACAAAAGCCAACAAACGCTGGGACTAATTTCTGTCGGGGATTAGTCGAGTCAACAGCAGCCTAGTTGAATCCACCACACTTTTTCACCGTGTAATTAAATTTGGGCCTCTCTGAATTCTAAAAGAGATTTAAAAAGGACTTTAATCTTAACCTGCGGGACAGACGTTTCCATTTCGGGTTGAGGACAGAAATGAACTCGTCATAATTGCGAATAAAGATTCAAATCTCCAAAGCATTTTTGGTATATGTAGCAACAAAATTTGTAATAAAAACGCAGTTTGTAATATTTATTACAAATTGCGTTATTGCTTATTGCGTTGATGTGTGGTAACGTGATTTGTAACAAAAATGCAATTTGTAATAACTGATTTTTTCTCACAAGTATGGTGTATATAAATATGATATTATTGTTGATCTTTTGAGAAAAAGTGAAGGTGAAAATACCTGGAGTTTAATGAATGTAGGCTTATCTTTTGATATGTATTATCCTTCAACTAATTCTTTCTATAAATATCTGTGATTAATAAAACGCAAAGAATATACAAATTATTAAAAATTGCGTGTTTATTCATCTGAGAACATTTATACAAAGAAATTGGTCTAAGAAATTCAAGAAATAATTTTGAGCATTTTTTTGCCATTTTTAAAAAGATTATCATTTCTTTTAATCTCATTTATATATTGAGAAATAAATTCTTGAATGATTTTTAAAAAAAATATTATTACAAATTGATTTTTTTTATTGCAAATTGCGTAACTAAACAACAACGCAATTTGCAATACGGCAATTTGTAATAATTATTACATATAGCGTTTAAACATTTGAAATTATAACTTTAAATGTGACATTCTAAACCTGTACACTTTAAATAAAATTAGCCTGTATGAAATTAACTGTGTTTTATTGACTAATTTCAACTTTCCCTTTCAAATTGTAAAGGAATGACCCAACTTTTGTCCGACCAAAAATTGCCTATTCATTTTGACCAGGAAAAACTTGGTCAAAGCAACCCAACTATTCTTGGTCGTTTTGATCAACTTTTTCCCGACCAAAAATTGTTTGGTCATTTTGACCAGGAAAAACTTGGTTGATTTGACCAAGTTTTGCCCCACCAAATATTGTTTGGTCACTTAGACCGACCACAAATTTTTTGATCGGTCACGTCTGCACCAAGTCTTTTTTGGTCAAAGGCGACCAATTTTTTTTTGGGTCGTTTTGACCAAGTTATTCTAACAGTGTATATATTTAAAGAATCATAAGTAATTATTGCAAATTGCTTTTCATTATTATAAATGGAGAGAAAGAAAATTCCACATGCCTCCACCGGGGATCGAACCAGGGACATTTGGCTAACATGGCTTTTTATTACAAATTGCGTTGTTACATATACATATTCTTGGCAGGTTACATTGGTTTGATAAGTACATTGGTTTATGGCAGTTTGCAAAATAAAGAACTAATTGTTGCCACATCTGTTAAAAGTGTTATTGGTATTGTGAGCATTCTATTCAAAGCAGAAAATTCGAGTAGAATGTATGGTAACGGTTTATCTCCACAAAATACGTTATAACGACGTTTTGTCATCAAGTTCCTGAAGCAGATCGATGTGTATCACAAAATCTAATTGATAAAAAGACTTAATAATGATTGAAATAATGTTTATATATCGTATTCAAAGCAATTTTACAGATACTCTGCTGTCTTTTGATTTTTACAAACTGTCTAAATGCTACATATTTTAAAAGATTTTAGCACTTATATATGTCTGTCCTTTTCAGTTTTTGATTTCTGTTTTTGATGTATGGCCTTGGGTGCTTCAGATTGCATTAGCTATATAAATCGATAAAATTGTAAAATGTAGAAATTGTTTAAATGTTCACGCCGCAATGTAGCTGAAATACAACTGAAGGTGGTGGTAAACACCAATCAATCATTCAATCAATGACTTAAAAGAATTGATGTAGGTCTATAGTGCCTGTAGCAAGAGGGTATAGTTTGCTTGTATGATTGAGGTTTAACGCCGTGCTCAGAGGTATGTCACCAATTTGACGGCGCGACAGCCTAAAGGGTGGAGAAAACCACCCTTGATGTCATCTGCAAAACAAAAGTGGAAACATGACAAGGACAGGACAAAAAACGAGATACCTCAACAAATCTACCTCCTGATGCCCTTTATCAGTGAGAGCACTACAGTGCATCAGGAAAATGGCAAAATGGCCAAGTCAGTTCAACCGTTTCGTGTTTTTCTAGTTCATTTTTCATTCGGGTCATTTCTTTTTTGAATTTTTAAGATCTTATAATATATAAGCTATGTACATGTATAATAAAATGTTTCAGTATTTTACTGCTTATCTCTTAATTTCGCCTAATAGTGTGGACGGATTTATATGGCCTTCAGTTTGACCCTAAGAAAATGATTCATAGCTTTCTTTATAAAAGGATTTTCAACTCCATGTTTATTTGGTGACCACAGTGAAGTACGGACACAAAAACTGGCCAAAGTAAATAGTTTTAGAGTGTGGATGTCGCGTGCGATGACCAGGGCACATTAGTGGTCTTTGCTAGCTATTTAAAGGAGCAGTGTGTGTTGATATTGATCATACAGCGTTTGAAATACCCCTCTAAAAATCATGTATGATCCAAGGAAAAATGATCCTCTCTTAGACTAGAAAACTGATCAATCTTTCAAAGATAGGCATATATGATTGGCCACTTTATTTCGAAAGATGCATATGAACTGTACACTATACATCGAATTGTAGACAATTTTCAGTGATCGATTCTATTTTGTCATAGACTTGAGGGCAGGCAATTTGTCAAAGTAGCAAGCCTATACCTTTCTTAATATTTTTAAAGATAACTACCAATGGCTCAGCCGTGTCAATTAAGTAAAAAAATAACGGTGAATTACTCAAATTCGCATAAGCTCTCATGCATGCAGATACATTTTAAATACTGAAGTTGTTGTGGGCAAGCTATATTCACATCTCGAAAGTAAACAATAACTAGATATTTATTTATGTTTTAAATGCAGAGAAAAAAACATTTTTACAACCCGGAATTTTTGGCTAACAGGGCCAACACTCTATCGACTGAATTATAGAGGCCACCGATAGAGTGGTCCCAAAGTTCACCCTTGTAAAAGGTAAGGTATTAAAAGTAGCATCTATTTATTTATATAGCTATATATTTTTTATATATATAATATAGCATTTGGCATTCATTAAAGGCTTCAACTGCATTGATTCGCGAAAATACTGCATCTTAAGAATTAGTTACAGCATATTTATGAACACCAGTCAATCTAAAAAAATATAGTCACAGAGCTATAAATAGAAGATAGTGAGCTGTCTCACACATACAGTTTAGTTTTATGCATGGAAGTTTATCTATTTATCAAATTACATATTGTATATATGATGTATACAAACAGTAAATTCTGTATTTTTTGACATAACATTATTTCATTATATTAAAAACTAAAACAGAAACATGTTTAGATCGCTCATGATTTCTCTTTAAAAATTCATTTTGTTGTTCTTTATGTTGTTTTAGTTTAAAATGTAACTATATTTTAAAGGTGTTTTAAGCCATTGTTCTTAATTGCTATTATAATAATTTAGAATGAATAAATTCATAAAAAAATATACATTCTTGAACAGAAAAAAATATACAATAATACGACCATTTACTGAGAAAAAAAAATGTTAAAAGAAAAAAGCCAGTATCCAATGTATATGTTGAGCTGTCTTTGTCTGTCTTTGCGATTGTTGGTGAAAAAGCCTTGGTCTCTCTACAATCGGAACCATTCATTTCTTTAAACATAGGATAGTATAGTGCTGTAGCAATTCAACTGGAATCTGTTTCTCGTGCTGTTCACTTTGAAAAGAACTGTCCAGATGTGACTATTGAAGACTAAACCCACACGAGGAGGTCCCCTTCAACCCCAGCTCTTGTCAGGAGAAAAAAAGAAAACTTCTATCTGAAGAGATTTAAATGGTTCTTAAACCATGGGCTTCTTCCTGCCTCTGCATATAGCGTGTTGAAGGTGGGCATATTGTGGACATTGTTACCCCGTCCACTTGTTCGGTTTTAATATTTGATGTTTCGCTGGCCACCATTATTTGGCCCACAATTTAACGCGTGTTGAAGGCTCGCTACAGTAAAATAGAGATTATCTTCTTTTTATAGCTGACAAGAAGCCTTAGACACAGGTTAATGCTTTTACAATTCATGCTCACTTTCTCTGCTTGGCGCTGTGGCGAACAACTTAAGCACTCAACGTTCAACCCTCTAAAATGTACCCAGAGATTAAAAAAGGCAGACTGGGGACATATAGTGGGATTTGCATGAACACCCAACGCCGAGGAAAACGAGAAACCTTTTATACCTAGTTACTCCGACGGGTTCAGGCTTTACTCGGTGCGTGGAATATACATCGCGCGCCATCCACACTTTTTGTCGCGTGCCAATTTATATTACAGTCAGCGGCTTTCATGCGTTGGTAACTTGGAAAAGGTAAGGCACGTGCAGATGGGGCACCTGCCTGCGGTTGATAATAAATTCGGTCAAGTCCGTACAGGTAGAACAAAAATCATCACAATCCCACGTACAGCGAGTGCGATTCCGTCCGGAGTCCCACCTTCATATCAATGTATTTGTGACTTCTAGCGAAAAACATATGCCGTTTGAAAAACGCCAGGGTATAATTTTTTTGTGTTTGATTTCTCACGGCAAAGTAAAGAGTTTATTCATAGTTTCCATTAAACAGAAACAATTTAACTTGGGTGGAAGGCCAGCAGAGTTGATTAACCTTGAGGCATATATTACTAGTATATGGAAAGATGATCCAAACCACGGCCATCCACGAGACCTCTGTAAATGGTCTCATAAAGAACGAAAAATGTATAAATAGAAAATCATATATCATGCTATTCTCTAAACAATCACGAATATATTTCAATAAGAGTTTTTGTAATTGCAACTGAAATTAAAGTCGATATACATGCACAGGAACGTTTGGATTATAACGATCCCATCGCCAATTTTACTAAAAACACTATATATTATTTCTTTCAGAGAAATGTAAAGACAAAGAAAACAGTTCACTGAACATTAGTATAAAAAAATAATAATTGAAATTTTATTTTCACAGCGTTATATTGTTTGATAATAATTAAATCTTAAGTACTTCATTTCAACAACTAATCGAGCCAATCAAACAATTTATGGCTATGTGTTTTATATATGTCATTATAAATGAGTTTAAAGTGCTTTTGAAACTTAAATGCTTTATAAAATTTATTACGTCATGCGATCATCGATTATATAAAGGGTGTGATTTTGACATGAGAAGCGTTTAAATCTCTGTGGATCCCAACAAGTTTTAATGTGTTTGAGTCAGGATTTCAATCTATTTTATAACACGCATAAATTAAATTAATTTTAATAAATTTACTAATCTCAATTTACCTAAATAACCTTGCCGGTAGACACAATCGATAAGAAGAACCGTTGTATATATAGAACACTTTGGCCTGTACAACAAGTCACTCAACTCACTCAAATCAATAAAACAGTAGCTAGTTTTACCCTCCAATAACAAATAAGTACTATAGTTAATTATTCAATCAGTAACTCAGTAACTCAATTAGAACTCAGTAAACTTAAAAGTGTACAAAACAAAATCTTAAATATGATAATTATCTTATCTTAAACCAAACAACTATATTCATTCCATTAAATAAATTAATAAACGAACCAACCAACTATTTATTCCATTAAATGAATTAATAAACGAACCAACCAACTATTCATTCCATTAAATCAATTAATAAACGAACCAACCAACTATTCATTCCATTAATTCAATTAATTAAACAAGCAAACAAATATTCATTCATTAAATGAATTAATATACTAGCTAAGCATCTATACATTTCTTTAAATCAATAAATAAAACAAAAAAGCAGCTATTCATTTCATTAAATTAATTAATAGACGAACTAACCAACTATTCATTCCATAAAATCAATTAATAAACGAACCAATAAACCAATTAAATAAATTAATAAACTAGCCAATCAAATCTTCATTCCATTAAATCATTTAATAAACTAGCCAATCAACTATTAATTCCATAAAATGAGTTAACAGACTAGCCAAGCATCTATCCATTCAAATAAATGAATTAATAAAAGAACCAACCGGCTATTCATTCCATGAATCAATTATAAACTAACCAACCAACTATTCATTCCTTTAAATCAATTAATAAACGAACCAACGAACTATTCATTTCATTTGATCAATTCATAAACGGACCCACCAACTATTCATTCCATTAAATCAATTAATAAACGAACCAGCCAACTAGTTATTACATTAAATCAATTAATAAACGAACCAACCAACTATTCATTTCATTTGATCAATTCATAAACCGACCCACCAACTATTCATTCCATTAAATCAATTAATAAACGAACCAGCCAACTAGTTATTACATTAAATCAATAAATAAACGGACCCACCAACTATTCATTCCACTAAATCAATTAATAAACTAGCTAATCAACTATTCATACCATTAAATCGATGAATAAAGTTGTCAATCAATTATTCATCTCATTAAATAAATTAATAAATTAACCAGTCGACGAACGCTACCAGTCAACACGTTAATGAACGAACAAATGAACTAATCACTCCTAGATATGGACCGTCTAAACTATTTAATCAAGTAACAATTCTTGTAAGATCAATTAATATGTGTGTCAACTTATAAGTCTTATTAGAATAATCAATCCCGTTAAATTCACATTAAATTAGCAAATCAGCTTATCATTCCAGTAAAATCAATTAAAATTACCAATTAACTTACCAGTCCAGTTAATCAATCAATAAAACAACCCATCAACTACTTATTCCAATTAAACAAAATAATTAACTATTTATTCCAGTAAACCAATTATTTGATCCCACCAATCAAATAATCTTTCTGTTAAATTAATTAAGGAATCGTCCAATCAAGTAATCATTGGAGTAAATAAATTGATAAACTAACAAATCCATTAAAGAAGCTTGTACTCAAATAATAAACCAATTATAGTCTAACCCAGTTAGTCAGTCAGTCAGTAAGTCAGTCACGCAAAAATCAATAAATTAGCCGCATACCTTGATTAATTAGAATAAAAGTATATAATTAAAATTATTTAACGTTATCCAGTTTAAGAAGGTCTCATAACAGTATGACACATCAACAATATTATATGGACTAAGCAGTTACGTGTCTTACATCGCTAATATCATTCATTAACGTATCATTAGCAATTAAATTGTGATTTTTTGATTAATTGAAAACAAATATCGATTGATAATTCTTCAAATGAAGGTCACCGCGAGGTTCAAACGTGTAAACTGATCGCAGGTGACGGCAGAGGTAATTTATAGGGTCCGGTCAGATCTCTAACTACAATATCGAACGCTCCACGTAACTGTCGTCTGCTCTTACATTTCCGTGGACAAGGCGGGAGGGACAAGGCTGGCTAGTATATACTCTTGATCTCTCGACATTGGCCTTTGTTTTTGCAACGGAGACGGAATTGTCAAGAGTCCAGAGACATTTCGAATTAGTGTCTTTAAAATGACGTTAATGCTGATCTTGGCGTTTCAAGATGAATGGTTGTGTCATTTGGTGTCAATGAGGAGTGACTGAAGAGCGCTCATTTCAGACTCATTATAAATGGCTGACAGGAAGCCGGCCTGGAACTCGGCGCTGATTCTCGATTGTCTCAAACCAACAATTGAAAGCCGTTCGCCGTAATTAGCATTAAATCGCCTTCCAATCGTCACGGATATCGAACTGAAGGACCTCGAGACGACCTATTCTCCTCTGTTCACAAAACGCCATTACTGAGCTCGGTGAGTAGATTTTCGTAGAAACCTCTGCCCACTGATTGGAGGTTAATATTACCTGGTCTCATTACCAATTAAAAAGGTAGAAAACGCCCAACTCTCCAGCCAGCCCACCATATGTTAGCAACACAATTAAACTGAGAAGTTATAGGGGACTCATAATAAATAGCACAATAACAGTCGACATAATCGTCGTCTGACACTCAATTCAGTTAGCAACCGTCTGAAAAGAAAAGGTCAAGTGACTAGCTAACCATATGTAGGCTATTCTTGAACCATCTTTTCAGGTAATAAATAAATGATTTGCCATGAAAAGAACAAACTTATTCATTTTATTTCGTGCATATAATGACTTTGTTCCATAAGAGAAAAAAAGTAAAAACAAAACAAGCGCGGAGGTCTACACACAGGTAAGTGCACGATGAGAGCTTTTAGCACTTTAGAAATCTTTATACAAAGCAGGAGAAAATCTTTGAATTGTTTGGTTTCTTTGGAGAGAACAGAAAAATCATGATGGAATTATGACACCATATTTATTTTCAAGCAAAATGTATTTTCAAGCGAATGTAGAACAATATAACGATTTTAGTATGATTCCGAAACTTTTCACCGCACATGACAACCTTTAGTGAGCTGTAAGGATTGGTTTACTTTTGACCATATATCTAATACGATAATATTTAGTAGATTGGGGGTTGGTTTTTCTGCATGAGTGAAGTGCAAAAAAGTCCCTGGGCTGATTTGTTTTATCCGATTTTCTAAGGGTATTAGTCTCGGCTTTATAGTCTTGGCATTTAAAAATATATTATAATCGGCCTTCATAGAATGTACACTAATCCGATGCTGCTCTTTAATCTGTATAATGCAGATGTCCTTAGATTTGCATAGGTTTTTTTTATGTGTGATTTATGGTGAAATTGTGTGTTATTTGAGTTCATCATCTTTATGATATGGTTATTTCGGGCATTTGGCAGTACAGATTGATGGGGACTGGGGAGGTGTGGTACATGTAGATCTCAGCCTGCAGGAGTGCGGATTATAGGGCGTTGTCTCGTCAAACATGCACGACATAGCAGCCTTGTCACTGCGTGTATATCCATCAAGATAGACCTACAAGTCAGTTAACACCAATTAGAGTGCTGGTAAAGCCTATCCAAGGCTTCTGACGAACATCACACGCATAGACATGTAATAGCATAGGATCAATGGCTATAATATATGATAGCTTTATATACTCATCGCATATAGATATTATTAATAGATTGTTGTGTGTTTGAATTACCCTGTCTATACATAACACAATTAATGTGTATCCCTATATGGCTATAAACACGAGGGCATATATGTAATTACAGAGATGCCAAGCGCATTGATATAGGCCTATATAGTTGTAGCTAGTGAGCGTTACAGACCAAAATCGTGTAACCCCGCACAAAAGCAGTGTGTGCGGGGATCTGAAACTTGCACT
>JAVFBY010345530.1:0-10007 GCA_034781015.1 Tonicella lineata
TCATGGCAGTCTCAGTTGCGTAGCATGCATTCATTATTTCGACAAATTATATGTATTTTAACACTGGTGCGTTTTCATATATAAGACCCGAAATAACAAACTGACTGTTTATATGTATAGGTATTGACTAGCTATTGGACACACTACATACGTATAGCATACACAAACATCAACTCCATCATGTTTAACTTTGGTTTTATTTGCGATTTTAATAGATATTTGGTGAAGCTTTGACAATTTTTCGAAATCGGCCCTAGAGGTAGAAGTACCACAGTTTGGCATGAACAATCCATCATAAAAATTATTTGGCTCGTAGATAATACAAAAAACGATACTATTTCTGGAAACTGCTGTTTACGCACCATATTCGCAGTCACTTTATTTAAAAATGTTCATCCCGTTTAAGTTCAACAACTAAGTATAGCGTTACCTTTTCAGTATATACTCAAAACATTAACCGGCTGCTCCTTCTGATGGTTTATATACATGTACTGTGTAGTAACCATTTCTGTATATATATATGTTAATAGCCATAAGTACACAATACGATTTTAGAGAACATTTCCTTCTGCAGGGTACCTTATACAGAAAGCTGAGGGCTAGTTGTTTCTTGTATGCAGCACTGCCAAACACAGGGTTCTCCTCATCAGGAACCAGCTCAGTCATCAGTGTATCAAGTGCGCCTGCAAGAAGAAAAAAAAAGTGGCCTCGGCTTTATCTAACATTGAATCAAACAAGTTGCTGTAAACCGGAATCAATCCACTTTGTATCAAACTATACTAGCAATGTATTCTTTTTAATAAAATGTTCTTCGTTAGAACATGCAAGCGCTCGGAAAATGTGGTAGACGGAGAGTAATCGGGTAATCCCGGATAAAATCGGGATACAACCTACCTTGTAGCACAGTTTGGTCTCCTAATTGTTTTCCTGTCAGGTACTGTTCCGTCTTACTAGCATGGACCTGGAACAATAATAACAGGAACAGTCATTCAGTCAACCATGTTAAATCTTTAAATATACATTGTGTTCTTAATGGTAACGTTTTTCAGTCAAATTTAATCGAAATTGGCTGTATATCTGTATGGTGTTACACGTTGTATAAAAATAGTTATGTTACTCATATTACAGATAAGTCCTCTTGGAGAAAGAAAAATTCGGGCAGTCTAATTTAAGTATCAAAGAAATATCGTTAGAAAATAGAGCACTTTCACAAAGCTTTCTTAAACTAAGGTGGCCTTAACTAAACTGTCATGACTACCCAATGCTTTCAGTATTGGTTGGCTTGTAGTTGTCATGGTAATTACGGTCACATTAGCTTAAGGAAGCTTTGTGAAAGTGGGCCCAGGTGTGATACTCCACAGATGAGTTTGGTTACTCACAGTTGAAGCACTGATTCCCCCATACACTAGGGACGGCTGTTGAAGAACTTTGTAATTATCCTTAATGTCAAGATTCATTTGGAAAGACACGTTTACATAAGCTCGACAGTTCTGAAAATCAAAACAAACATTGACCATTACATGTTTAGATAATAACTCCTGTCAGTTTTGAGCAACATATGGCATAATAAATACATTTATAGGGCAATACCATGGCTCGCTGTCGTTAGGGAATCTAGGTCTATATCCAGAGTAATCGTTCTTGCTCAAGACACACATAACTACATGTACCTCAACGTCTCGGAGCCGCTGGCAAAGATTCGTGTTTTTTAACCTTGTGTGGACGTCACGAGGCCAAGATTCTTGGCAAAAAATTAAGTTTGACTAATAAAATCCCTTATTCATAGTGTATATTTTGTGAGTATTGAGCTCAGTAGTATGTGATCTAAAATTATAAGTAGGTTTTGAAAGTCGTTGTACCAATAGGAACTATTTCGCGGATTTACCAAATTATTTTAGTCATTGACAGAGCTTAATATAGACCCAAAACCATCTTCACGGCTAGTCATCCCATGTTGACACGAGATGACTATGGCCGTGAAGATGGTACCTGGGTCTAGCTAAGTACTAGTGTTACGATATGTAACTCTGGATAGGGATTATTCATTATATGTAAATTTAACGTGCCTGTTATTACTGTTTATTTTTATTGTAAGTAGCCTACATTTTACCTGTGGTCGAGCAGCCACCCTGTATGACCGGACTGATGTTCCGCCCGGTAAGGGAGATAACTGAGCACGTTCAATCACTCGACCTGCCATGTCTGTGGAGAGGAACTGCAGTGGAGTCAAAATCTGTGAGTTAGGACCTACATAAATTTAAAAAAAAGATTATGCATCACGAGACGTTCATTAGAACTAAATGACATATTATCAAAAAGAAATTTGTATCCGAATTTGAGGGGATTTCCCTAATGCCTCCAACGACGAAACGACCAGCCAAGATCATTTACAATTCTATACACCCGATTTCGCTCATCACTAAAATGTAAAAATTATTTTAAAACAAGAAGGAAAGCTCTTCAGAGACCTACAGCGGGTGGGGGGACCTCTTCGACAACGGCAGTGTTCCTTGATTTAGCTCCAAAGGTTGGCTACCATTGTATGATCAACTGAGAAAGCCGGGTAGGAACGCAACCCACTGCATAACAGGTTGCCTCTTTTAAGCACTGGAGTTGTCCCCCTTCGTCACATTTGACCTAAATTTATCGGCCTATCACTTAACATTAACATTGTCACCCCTATCTTTTAACATTAACTTTGTCACCGTCCCCACCACCACCACCATAACGCGAAGCTCTCATAGACCAGCTTAGCTTCGCCGCAGGTAAAAATACACATCCTTAGTTAGAACATATTTCAGTTCCAGTTCCACTCGGTAACCTATCTTCTATTGATTTGGTTTACTGTTTTATTGTTGGTGGAATCGATTCCATACCTGTAACATCTGTTATAACTAAGAACAAGTGAGAGTTAATGTCTTAATTTGATTGTTTCAGGTTTCTTGTTGTGTATCATGGGTGCTGAAGGAAAAACGTTTGGTTCGAACGAAACCAGAGTGACGTACCGTCGACAGAAGAGCCAGCTAGTTAAATCTGTACAGAAGATTAACGAGAAAGAGCGGGTGTTGATCCTAATCTGTGGCTTTATCCTGGGTGTTCCATTTACTGTGTTGGCGGGTTTTGGGGTCCGGGCATACGCCCTTTCCATGTGGGAAGATTATAAAAGCAAAGCTCTTCGCCGGAGCTATCTCTACCGCATGCGTGTAGCCACGGAGTCGACGACAAGGTGACGTGTATGTCATTCTGACTGAGTTAATGCCTCGTCAAAGAACCCACTATCATGCAATACAGGAAGTATTCATGCAAAGTCTAATTAAGCCATTGCCGCTAAGATCATCTGTGTATTATTGTGGGGTAATGCAAAACTAATAAGCGAATTGTCCATAACGTAAGCCAACATAAGGAGCCCCTTGCGTGCAGTACTTGTGTATTTATGTAAAAATTATAATTAAACCATTCCACGCTTAGATCAACTGGGTATTATGTTACCGTGACAGTGTCGATATATATTAATTGTTCGGTGTCACACCAAAACCATGTTACTCAATTCTAATTCTTAAAATGGAGTGAGCGGAATATACCAAAGTGAACTGTCCAAGAAAGTGACTCACAATCTACTTCTTGTCGTGATATTGACGATGTATGGCAGACTGTTAATATGTCTCAATTGAAACTTTTCTGTTGTGAACGGGATAGATTTGTGAGTTGCACTGCCCGTGAAGTTGTGTTAAACAATCGAACTTGTCAAATAAGTAAGTGAGACGTAAAAAATATGTATCGTTTCCGCATTATGTTTGCAAATTTTGTCAATTTTGTTGAGTGTGTAAGTATTGTTTATCTGATATATGAAACCGTACACTAATTGACATGGAGTGTTTGGGAACTAATATACCATTGTATACAATGACCATTGCTTATTGACAAATAATTGATGGTAATTCAGTGGCAATACTCTACCTGGACAATGTAATACACTTCGTCTGAAATACTGCATTATAAAAACAGATTGTGGTCCTCAATATCACTAAACAAGTAGCTGGAACTATTATATGTGAACGGCTGGTTTGCTATAACATTATGTGGCGACATTATTTGCTCAAATGACCAAGATTGTCATATTTCTAGCAACACGTATTGGCGTCCAAGATGCTATAAGCTTAATGAAGGACAATTAATTCTCAGTATGAATGGACTTGTCTTCAGCTCAACTTGTTATCTTGTAATGTTTTTAGATTGATCAAATTGATAAAACATAGAAAATATTTATGCTAAGTTCATAAAAATCAAATGCACTGTATTTATAATACATAAACACTAGGTAGGTCGTCATTATATTTAATTTATCCCATAGCGTCTTACTTCATATTCTAAATACATATTGGCCATTGGCGACATATTATCGTAGCGAATAGGTAAACACCAAAATCTGAGCCACTCTATTCAGCTTTACTTGAAAAAAGAAATGCTGGTAAAATGAAGAACCAAGGGAAACCATAAGCACAATTATTTACGTAGCTTGAAACTGACAAAAACTGTTTTGTTCTTTTGTACAGTTTACAGAACAAATAGAGACATGGGATACAAAATTCCGTAGTATAGTAGCCAAGTTTGCTGATTTGCTGATTACACCCATATTTAATCTAATAACCTGGCTAACAGTAACTAAGCTTGCCAGTTTTGGATTTCAATAAGGTGATTTTAAGTGTTACGGATAATGCAGGAGTATGGGGAGGTAGTGATGTGTATGGGAAGCTCAACTAACATCAACAATACAGCTACATCCCTCCAGGCAGATTCTAGGTTAGTGCTATGTCCTCTACTTCATTACATTTTTTTGTTGAAATACAATCCGTGCCGAATGAATGTATACATGCTCACTCGCTAATCTTTCGTCATGTGAAACGTTTAAGGTATGTGATTTATGTCAATGGCTACTGATGTAATAGTGCGTTACATACTAACTTTAGCTCAGAATGACGGCTTCTGTTTTTATTGATTCTTCTTGTAGAAACTGCATATTAACTTGGTTTTTGTTTGTTTCCACAAAGGACTGTTTGTGTTATATAAAATATACACTGTAAATTGCCAATGCCGACGACAAAACAAAACACAGGCTGTGTGGAATTGTATGTTTATCTTTGGCCAGTCCATTCCTCAATTAGAATTATTTTTACGGATTAGTTTATACCCTACATTTAAGTACAATGGATAAACCGTTAGTAGTATACAATGTATAAACCATTGATGTTAAATATATAGGCGTATATATGAAATCAGAACTGTGATTAAGAGTATTAGCATAGTATATAGCATGTGATTGTGCAAGTTAAGGTGATTTTGTGTATTAATAATTGGAACGCTATCGCATCAAAAACATCATGCAAAAATAGCATAAATCACGAAATAAAACAAATTGATTTTACACTTGAACGAACTATTTCTTGATTTCTTTAACTCAGATAAAAGAAAAGCAAGGTTACTCCGAACAGATTCATAGTGGTGTTACTCAATATCTGGACATCATGTAAGTCATCAGCATCATTACATTTATACACAGTAAGCGGAAGGACTTTTCAAGCTTTCCATACCGTTCAGTTTTCTGTTGTTTTACTGACTGTTTTTAATATTGCCTTACAGTGGCAACAGCTTCGGAGAAACGCACAAATCCTTCCTAATACATGGTATTGTCTGTTGTGGTTACAGAACAGAAGCTGGGAATATCACCTTTTGAGTTATGTTTCCGAGGCAATATGTTTACTGACAGAATAACAAAAACATCAACTGTGTGAGACAACCAACAGTAGGACACGTTATGATATCTATAACTGTATTTCATCCTAACAACAGGCACAATTTTATAAAATTCATTTTTCATGTGTGTGTTGATTCCAGTGATTGTGGACACGTCTTGACGCAAAATGCTCGGGACGGTGTTCCTTCGTAGGAAATAGAGTTGATCAATGACGGTAAAAAAGAAATCTGTTTTTTATAGGCTTGTAATTTGCTGATCAATTATACTATTTGGAACATTTTTGTAAAACAGATTGGTCTTTTCAAAAATCATATTTTTTCGACGATCATTTTTCCACAACTTTGAAACGACGCTAGTTAAGTCATCAGAATAATAAATAACCTTAATAATAAAGTTGTTTGTTTAGATCTATGTGCATTCAAAGATTGTTAACACCCCCATCTTGTTGAGAGATATTAAGAAGCACTCGGAAATCTTTTAAACAATATCCTTCAAATACACCGTGTATATCCTGAGTTGAATTCTGTTTTCCAGTCGTTCACGTGTAATGAAAGTAAAATCAATGCCTCGGCGGAGTAATTCATCATTATTCCAAGAGATAGCATTACGGGAACAACTATTGCAGACTGGCTCATATTCACATATTGATTTTTGTCAACTGGTTTGTCTTTACACCTGACGATACAGGTAACGTTTTGGAAACACTGTCTCTAATGGGAATGTGTTTGGCTTTGTTACCTGACCTCTCTCTATCTCTCTTGTCATACTGTGTGGATTGTGAATCACCCTAGTATTATACAGCACAGCATCGACATGCCAACTGGTTACATTACATATAACTCTAAATAAAACAGAGGATATCTCATTTCGAGTTATCTTTCTGAGGCAACATATTGTTTACTGACAGCTAACACAGTGAGATCACCAATATATTTCTTTCAATCGAGAGCTAAAACTACACCGTACACAATTACGTTAAATTTCCTTTAAATGTGTGATATTGATCCGTGGATTGTGGACTGGACTTGACGCAAAGTGCATGGGTACACAAACCTTCATTGTAAATAGAGTTGTCAAAGGCAAATGCCGGTACAGAAGAAATAGGTTTGTTTTAGACTTGTATGCTTGTAATTCAACGTTTGCTAAAAGACCCACTGTCTTGTAATAAGCTTCCTAGACAGGAATAGATTTTTTCCATTCAACCAATCAATCACCAGCACATATTGGATGATTTGCTGAACAATAAGACCATTCAGAACATTTTCTTAAAAAAAAATTGCTCTTTTCAAAAATATTTTTGTTGTAGAGGATCAGTCTTCCACAAATGTGAAACAAGACAAGTTAAGGCATCGGAAACATGGATATATCCGCTAAATTAGCCTGGAGCCTTTGTCGTTCAGCCAAAAGATTTATCCTAAAATCGATATTCATTTTTTAAAAGGCGTTCCCAGTTGGCAGAAATAGTAATGGACCTAAGGCCTTGTATATAATGTTATTATATCCCGGGATTACAATCGCTGGGTTTCTTATTGTGCAACATATCCAATGTGTGCTCAGGTTACATCAAATCGATTAAAGATAAAATAAGTTTTGGATGAACAACAAAATAAAACATTTTCAAAAATTATGTGTAGCTGTGTTAGCATAAGGAAGTGTGTTGAATCAGTTTAATGGAAAATATACTGTGAAAGAATTGCAGAATAGAAAATGTCACTTACTTTGTGTTATAGTCTATAAGTTAAGGATTTTAAAAGCAATAAATTCTGCTAACAAAAAATGCGTAGTAACAAATTGTTTGCATTCCCTTAAAAGTAAATTGTTCGCTGCTCAGGTTGGGAAGGTCCATATTTAACCAGTCATCTAACAGTGAATAATGTTGCATGATTATGGTACATTAGTCATTTATTTGCCCTGAAACCCCGGATGTTCTCTTAGATTACTAGACAAAGACACCTTTGTGATAAAACAATATCAAATAACAGCGACATATCAGTTGGGAGTTTTGATCTGACAAAGGTGGACGTATAACCTTCATTTGTTTTTAAGGTTGTACATTTCAGTGATTTTTTAGATGAGAGTTCTGTAGGCCTACATAAGCTGCGTAATTGTGCTGATTTAATTTCCCGAATTATTCACACATTGGTCAGGATTTTGTTAGCAATGTAATAGTTATTATAATGTGTTTAGTGGTAATTCAACCTAAGGTAAGTTAAGATATAGTATCACTAAATAAACACCTGCTAATTTATATCAATAACATTTATAATAGAAATTAGTTTTTTTACCTTCATAGATTATAGCCTTTCCTCTTGTCCGCTTTCCAAATGTTTGTACACAATTTAAAAGACATATAGACATCCCCCAATATGCAGAGAGACAAACTACAAATTAGGTTTCAAAAAAGATCCCGAAAGACATGGCAGCAATTTGTTTTTCAACTCAAATTTCTGGAATTAAACGTACTGGGAAAGTTACAATATAATTATCTGTTCTCTTTCTTGTGATACTGTATGGAGACACACCTCAAAGCAGTGACCACACGATGAATATAGAGGACTGACACTGGACGCTGCAGAATTGCCTATATTCACAGTTTGTTCTCTCATTTCAGTTTTTAACTTAATGTCTGTAGTCTGTTATGAAAACCAGAAAATGACCGAAAGCAATGTGTAAATGCGTACCTAGATTATGTTTACTTGTTTGACGTTTAACTTCCTACTTCGGTTTAATAAAGCTGTGTGGCGAATCTGACAATGCCAGTGTTTTGGACGAAAACCGAAAAGAAACCTGGTAAAAATCTGATAAATAGACGACCCTCGCGATCCCAATACGTTCATCTAGTATCCTAGATAAAGTGGCGTCCAAAGCGTTCCAAAAACGTTCTTCTTGTGTCCTGGAGAAATATACGGCATTCGCGGCCCCAATACATTCATGCAATGTCCCGGATAATAGAGGACCTTCCGTTAATCTACAGTCATTGATTTTCTGTCTGTCAAGTAATTTTTGTTGCACAGAATAGCAAAAGAGAACGTGTCACTTACTTGAGTTGTACAGTAATTAATCAATTTCAAAATCAAAACGCTAAAAAATGTGTTGTTAGAATATTTTGACAGTAACGCCACGTATATAATTGTCTTATAGATTGCTTTGTCATTGCAAAACATGGTGTAATGTGTGTTGATATAATCACATCACTTAAATACAAAAAGTCTACAACGTATAAAATGCCACTTGATTTGATAAATAGGCGAACTATAATTTGTAAATTTAAAAACGAAAACACTAGACAATAAAACGAAAATAAAAAGGAAAAATGTGTTTGCCACACATTTTTATTAACTAGTGAATAACCAATCAGCCGTACAGCAATTTATCTATTTCAAAATCAAAACGCTAAAAATGTGAATATTTTGACAATATCGCCTCGCATATAACTGTTTTATAGAATGTGTTGTCATTGCAAAACAGGCTTTTAACGTGTTCTGTTACGATCCAATCATTTATATATAAATAGGTTTTAAGAGAAATGGCAGCATCCGAAATGTCACTTTATTTGATAAATAGGCGTACTATAATTTATAGATTTAAAAATAAAAACAATGCACAAATAAAACATTAAGCAAAAATCGATAAATAAAATATGTTTGCCTCATATTTTAATTAACCAGTGTTCTGTTTAGACCTCTGCACGTGAATAACCAATCAGCCGTACAGATATGGTATGATTATTTAATATTTGCCTTGGAACCCCTGGCTGTTTAATATCAGACGTTGAGATAACGACCGTATTGGCCAAGACATATTGCGGTATAGATTTGAGTGTGGCAGAAATCCTGATTAATACACTCAGGTTAAAACCTATAACACAAGCCAGTTCTTCGTTCTCGATCAATAATCCCCTTCCTTACACCCCCACCCCCTATCCGCGTTTAGAATCAAATCGGATGACAAATCAATGGTTTTTAAATATGACCTCGGTTCACCTGAACAACATTTACTGAATTGGATAAAGCCATCGTGATTAAAGCGATGAAGAATCTTACATACACATATAGATTATGAACAAGTAATAATCTATGGTACTTGTATTATTCCGTCTTTTCAGGTTAATTTGCATATAATAAATAAATAAATAAATAAATAAATAAATAAATAAATAAATAAAAAAAAGAATGAACGAATGAATGAACGAACGAACGAACGAACGAACGAACGAACGAACGAACGAACGAACGAACGAACGAACGAACGAACG
>JAVFBY010345641.1:0-10007 GCA_034781015.1 Tonicella lineata
AATGTAAAATACAACAACACCACAAAGAAACAGTAATGTAATAGTTACGTCGGAATATTTTGCTGTTACAACGTAAGTGCAACCGAACCACAATCACCCTACAACTGTGTTACAACGTTGTCACTTTTCGTGGAGGACACGTGAATCTGTGGACCCAGATTCTTTGCTGTAACCGTAGTCTACAAGCAAACCCTAATCGCGCCACAATCACGCAACAACGTTGTAACAACATTATTACTTTTCGTTGAAAACACATTAATATATCCCAGATACGTTGTCACAACGTTGTCAATAAACGTTGTATTGTGACCTTCCCACAACAACCATAGTATAATTAATTTTAAAAAATACGGATTTGTTATGGGGAGCTATTACAAATGTGTGCATGCTTATTTGTGGGAGAGTAAGACTAAAAGAAAAAGAGCAAATTACAAAAAAAAAAATTCTGATAGGACTTTAACTCTCTTTAACCCGCTATTTCGCATTTGTCTTACCTTTTCTTTATTACCTGTTAGTTCTACTAACATTAACCTGTGAAGTATACCTTCTACCTTATGCGGCTGTCACCTATACGACATTGTTATGCGAGAACATTTATTTATTACTACAAGTCGTGTTTTATACCGTTGTGCAATAACCTGATATTCCACGCAGCCACAAAACCAAGTTACAAATTTAGATTTGGATCTCTTATAGATAAATTCATTAAAACCGGTAAAAATAATGCGAGACGACACAAAACAAATATAGGAAATTAGGAGATAAACACAATAAATAGTGATAATTTATGTGAAATAGAAATAATAAGCTAACTGTAAGATAACGTTATATTTACGTCATTTTCCGACGTTGTCTAGATATGAAACAATAACGTTTTCAAAACGTAGCAACATGTTACATGACAAAATGACGATTTTAAAATATATATAACTTTGTAACAATCTGATTAAAATCAGATCTATATTAGCTCCCCGGTATTATATTGTCGCGACGTAGACAATAGAAATAGACCCTATCAAATGATGTCGATTGGTCGACCAATCAGAGGGCCGCTTATCAATTCATGGTATGTGAGTCGGGGATTCCCCTGGAATTGCTTAAAAACATCTATGTTTACCACAGCTTCCTGCTATCTGCTTTTTCATTGGACAATGTAAACGGTGGAATTTCTTGAATCCCACACTACTTGACACCATTGAACACTGTTTGCTACAGTATGTACACAGGTCTACATTGCGACAATACAATAAAAGTACACACAAGCCTGAATCCAGTGCCAACGTCTTTGCCAACGCTTTGGCAATATTGTTTTTACTTTATACGCATTGTTTCCTTTTAACATTCACGACAAAACGTAGTTGAGGTTCACGTTATACAACGTCTGTGTCACGTTTAAATTCACGTTTTTACAACATTGTAATAAAATTGTACACAACGTTACCAATTTACAATCATACCAAAACGTAATGCAATTTATGTTGCAACAACGTTTATATCTAACAAATTAATTTACGTTTGGCAATATTGTAATTTCGTTATATGTAACGTTACATTTCCTCAACCATGCCATAACGTATCTACGCTTTACGTTGCTCCAACGTTCGTGTCTAACGTGTAAATATTCGTTATGACAGCATTGTATTTAGGTTGTATAAAACGATATCTATCCACAACTAAGCCATGGCGTAATATAACGTCTCATTTCACGCTTTGAAAACGTTGTAATTATGTTGCTCAAAACATTACCAATCTACAACTATGTCACAACGTAGTTCGGTTTATGTTATTACAACGGTAAACTACAACGTCTCGTTTCACGTTTTGGCAACGTGGCAATTAGGTTGTTCAAACCATTACCTATCCACACCTATGTCATAACGTATTTCAGTGTAGGTTGCTATAACGTCAAACTACAAAGTCTCGTTTCACGTTTTGACAACGTTGTAATTATGTTGTTCAAAACATTACCTATCAACAACTGTGTCACAACGTAGTTCAGTTTGTGTTGTTACAAGGTCAAACTTCAACGTCTCATTTCACGTTTTGCCCACGTTATAATTACGTTGTTGAAAACATTACCTGTCTAAAACTTTGTCACACCGTAGTTCAGTGTATGTTGTTACAAAGTCAAACTAAACCGTCTCATTTCACGTTTTGACAACGTTATAATTACGTTGTTCAAAACATTACCTATCCACAACTATGTCACATTGTAGTTCAGTTTATGTTTTTAAAACGGTAAACTACAACGTCTCATTTTACGTTTTGACAACGCGATAATTACGTTGTTCAAAGCATTACCTATCTACACCTATGTCACAACGTATTTTAGTGTATGCTACTACAACGTCAAACTACAACGTCTTCGCTTAATGTTTTGACAACGTTATAATTACGTTACATCAAATGATTCCAATCAACAACCAGATTGCAATGATGGTATATGTTGTAGTAATGTTTTAATTTGGTTACAATGCAGCGTTATCAATTTACAACTATTATACAACGTTGCGGTTACGTAGTGTGTTTGCTGGGAAGTCCCTGTGTGGAAGCAACTAGATCGCACTGTACCAGTGTCAAATAAATTATCCAAATGTATGAAAACTATAGGTATAAGCTTGACTCGTATATGCCAGACAGATAATTCATCGACAAACTCGAAATGTTTATCATTTGGCTGATATATTGAACTGTGAATCAGAAAACGGGATATATCTTATCACCTGTAAGAAATGTTTAAAACAATAAATAGGAGAAACCAAAACTCCATTATACTTAGAGCTAACAGCCACGAATGTGCTTTAGGTTACGGCAAATCTCACCCATGGCCGAACATTTTTCCTTTCCCGGACATTCGGTTAAAGATCTTTTTGAAATTATGCCAATTAAAAAAAAACCCAACTTTCCTTCAGAGAAAGAAACTAGAAACTAGGAGCGTTTAGAAAGGGAGTCTTTTTGGATTAAGACACTTCAAACGTTATATCCATTGGGTTTCAACTTAGAACCAGATAAAGGCTCAAAGAAAGGTAGGCTATAATTCCGTTGGTATTCCAATTTGACCAGCCCAGTATACCCAATTTCAACTCTTGGATTTTAGTCTGATTATCTCATACTTTTCATGAATGTAGATATAGTTAAACAGTGGCTGAGTACTCTATACTTTACCTTGTGGTTATATACTGATCAGTGATCTGCGCTTTACACTTTGCTGTATTGTAGATTGAGCAAATGTTTACTCTTTTGATGCTGTGTTATAGGTAATTGATCATGGCCAGTTCTAGCCTATATCTTGTCAATAACTACATATAAGTGCATCACTGTAAGAAATGTTTGTAATTTTACATTTAAATTCGGAGTAGGATACTAAATACGGTTAAAACCAGTGTAAATTGCAATATAACACAGCTTATTCAATGTGAATCTGCAAACACGTTTTACAGTGTGGTTGTTGTCTTCTCGGGAATGACGCAAATAACCAATGACAACTCGAGTTTATTGTCCATTGAAAAGTTGCCTCGAAGAGTGAATCTAAAACATGATGATTTGTCGTTTTTGTTTTATTAATCGACTTCCCTTTGCAAGTGCTACTTACTTTTGGAAGTAAAGATATTGAGGCAAATCCACGGCAATTGCTCCGGCGACAATTGCTCCGCGATAATTGCTCCGACGACAAATGTTCCGGGGACTATTGGTTCGGCTACAATTCTGGCGACAATTGCTCCCGCGACATTTGCTCCGGCGATAATTGCCCTGGCGGCATTTACTCCGGCGACATTTGCTCCGGCGACAATTGCGTAGGCGACAATTGGCGTAGGCGACATTTGCTCCGACGACATTTGTTCTGGCGACAATTACTCCGGCGACATTTGCTCCGGCGATAATTGCTACGGTCCTAATATTGACCTGCTGTGTTGGGAACACTCATGGGCGATACATGTGGCTAACGAGAGTCAATTCCCCGTCAAAGTTATAGAGCAATTTTGTGGAGGGCCTATATGTTTAATATTTATTTTTTTAATGTTTTCTCCTGTTTAACCACACACGTAGAATCTACGTAGAACCGGAGAATTTGTCTCCGAAGCAAATGTCACCTAAGCAAATGTTGCCTGACCAAATGTCGCTGGAGCAAATGTCGTCGGAGCAAATGTCGTCGGAGCAATTGCCGTCGGAAAAATTGTCGCGGAGCAATTGTCGCCAGAGCAAATGTCGGTATTTTTTATCAATTGTCGCCGAAGCAAATGTCGCCGGAGCAATGATCGGGTTACCAATGAGGCAGACCTACAGTCAAAAATAGTTTACAAAATAGTTTACATCGGTATCCCGACGACCGTCGTCTGATTACGGAATTATTGAAACTTTTGCAACTAAGTTTGAAATTTAATTACTGAGTTAAACGGCCAGATGTATCAGCAAATTAAAGGCTGTGCTATATGGGTAAACGTTTTAGTCCCAATTTTGCCTCAATTTGTATGACAAAGGTTAGATCATTAAATCCATAAAAATTGTGCTTAACGACCCTTATTATACCTGCTATATTTGGATGGCATTTTTTGATTTGGCAATATTATAAAGATGACTTTGGTCAGCAATCAGCATGGCTCAGAATGGCTCCTATATAAAACTTCAGTCTATCTGGAATATAGAGATTTTTGAACGTTACTGTTTTATTCAGAAACTCGATATATGTTATCACTTGTAAGAAGTGTTTGAGACAGTATGTTAGAGAAACCAAAAGTCCTCTTATGATTTGTGCTAATAATCACTTGTGTGATATTAGATTACGAATTACCTCACCCATAGACGAACATTTTTTCCTTCCCGGACATTCGGTCAAAGACCATTGTGAAATTATGACAACCTTTCCTTTAGAGGAAGAAACTAAACAAAAACGTTTATATAGAGAGAGTCTTATTGGATTAAAAAACGCTAAACTTTGCATCCATTGGGTTTCAACTTAGAAACTCAAAGAAATATATAATTCCGTTCCGTGATCCAATTTGACCAGCCCAGTACCCAGTTTGCTTGTCTTCTTATGAAGGTATTATGTCGACATGTTTTATCGGGAAGACGAATATAAGACTGCCTGAGTCTGTCGTAATTCTTTACCTAGCTGTGGCAACATCATCAATAAATCAAACACAATGTATATCGAATTTGGCTTTTGAGAACTCAATTTCCTAACTAAAGTCCATATCGTGGAAATCAAACATGTGATTTAAGATATGATGTTTTGTCTGGTGTTATATAGGGTACTAGCTGTACCCACACCGCTTCGCTGGTCCAACCAAACTTGAAGTGATTAGGCACAGTGCCAGAAGAAGAGTGAGGTGCACGATTGGCTTTTGGGGGCTTTTCACGCGTTTTCTCGCGTTACCTAACATATAAAGACTGCCAGTCAACGTGTTATCTTTGACGGGACGTGGTGTTTGACCAAGAATAGATGGCATTAAAACCAATGGTGCACCTTAATGCAGAAGGAGGAGTAACAACAATCAATATATATTTCAATGCATCAGGTGGAGGCCAGAGCACCTTCTAGAGTGGCACCTTGAAAAAGTCAGTCAGGGGTCAGAAAGTGACCCCCATTTTGTGTGTGCCAAAATCCTTCCTTGGGTTATGTCCTTTCAGAATACATATGGTTCGTGGGGTCTATCTCTTTTGGTTTGGGAGAAAAATCTACTCAGACAAACACACAAACAGACGAAAGTGACCCCCATGTTGTATGTGTCTCAAACCTTACCTGGTCTTGCCCTTTCAGAATATATTTGATTTGTGGGGTTTATCTGTTTTGATTTGAGAGAAAAATGCACAAAGATCTCTTTTATATATTTAGATTAAGCCTACTATGATGTTGTTTGAGGAGCTTTGGTAAATACATGTTAGATGATCGATTGTCGTAACAGCCATGTCAGAACATACATTTATCACCCTGGTCATACGTCACTGGTAAAGCTCATCTAGGTAAAGGTAGATCGTTCACAATACCTGTGACAACTAAATTACAACCCGTGTCCAAATAACACACTTTAATACTACTGGCGTGTATTTTATGATGGTTTTGGTCAACATGATATGTGTGATTAGTAGGCAGATAAACACACCCATAACACCTCAAATCTAGAGGTAACCTACTAGTATATCTACAGAGGCATTGACTGGGATTTCTTTATTCACGATCTGTAATGTCTAATTGGAGGGCGTTAAGGACGGTGGAAAATTCAACTATTCACTTGTTCTAAAGATTTAACGCATGGAATTAAAATCCTATTTGTCATTTTTATAGGAAACATTGAATAGTTCGTCAGACTGAGAAACAAACTGTTTCTAGCCCACAGTCTAAACGAAAACATTACAATTGTCAATACAACTATATTATAAGATCGTAACAACACAGGGATAAAATAACCTTTGTGTCATTTAAAAATTGACTATTAACAGTATTGTTATATCCCTCTTAACGTAATGAAGAGAGGGATAGGCCTATAGAATTACCGCTGAGTATGTCATCACTCAATAGCGGCTTTATTTATGGACCCATTTTTTTAAAACTTCACATACATGCTTATTGAGTGGAGCTCTTGGAAAACTTCGCATTTCATGGGACTGGGTCAAAGTCATTATGTCTATTTTTAGAAGAAGTTTGTCATCACTCTATATCAGCTCTATATATATATGCATGGGCTATTTTTTTTAAAAAACTTCACACACATGTTTATTGAGCAACTCTCTTGGACAAGTTCAAATTTCGGGATTGTGGGGGTCAAGGTCATTATGGCTATTGATTTATAAAATTGAAACATCTGGGTATCTTGTATATTTTTTCTAAAAATGTAACCGCTTTAGACACTGCAAATAGGATACAAATGCCAGCGAATGGATTCGTATGTCTTGAACAATCTTCCCACCTCCAATTATAACTAAGGTCTCGCGCGGGGAGGTCGCCGCCCACCTGAATCCTCTGGCCAATCAATGCGACAAAGCGACTAAAATAACAAAAATTTAACAGTCTCATCTGTCGACTACGCTTTAATCCCAAGGCCTTGTAAACCACGGGTGATAGATAGCACTAATAAAAAGCTACATTTATTCTCTTGAAGTCTCGCCAGCAGTAAATCTCTGACACGCGTGCCTGTTTACAGTCTGCGGACTGTCTACCAATCAAAGAAAATCTATTTTTTTCTGCCCACTGGTTGGTTGACAAAATCGGTTTGCGCGAGATTTGAATCTGCTTCGAGATTTCCTCCTGTGGTTGCTCGGTGTAGATGATAGTCCACACAGAAGGTTTACCCCGGTTGATCTTTTGAGATACGTTGTTGTTATTTAGGGGTAACGCTTTCTTAGTAAGAATGTTTTCTAGCTCGGATTCCCTTTGCAGGTTAAGCCCAGTACGGGAATCAAATACACGACCCGCATAGTCAGGCTCTGAATCCTTAGTAGAGTGGTCGTGGGTTTTATTCACGTACAGGGCGCAGCTTGCAAAAACAATTCCGAACTAGAATCTATTCAAACTATATCAGAAAATGTTATCTCTAAATAAAGAAAAAAAATGGTGTGAATATAGGGATAATTATGATAGCCCTATTGTTTTGGGGGAAGAAGGGATCATATGTCCAATGTTAAATATAAAGTATGGTCGTGAAGACGGGATCATAGTAGTAATGCTGACGAGATCCTGATCACGAAGAAGAGACGATAGCCGACAAAACACATATATTATGTGTCTATTATAATAGGTTGTACCCGCACTGCTTCGTTGGTCCAACCATACTTGAAGTGATTAGGTACAGTGCCAGGATGAGGAGTAACAACAATCAATATATATTTCAATGTATCAGATGGAGGCCAGAATCATATTCTGGAGTGGCGTCTTGCAAAAGTCTGTCAAGGGTCAGAAAGTTACCACTATTTTTGCGTGCCTAAAACGTTCCTAGATTATGCCCTTTCATGATATATATGGTTTGTGGGTCTGTCTCTTTTGGTTTGGGAGAAAAATGCACACAGACAAACACACACACATACAGACGAATGTGACCGCCATTTTGTATGTGCCTAAAACCTTCCCTGTGTCATGCCCTTTCAGGACATATATGGTTTGTTTTATAGATATAGATAAACCTGACCTTGGCTTTACCGGACCAAGAGGGCCATGACCACGAAACTGCCAAATGCAAAGTGATCTTGGCCACTTGGAGCATATCTTGGAAGTGGAGATTCTGAATGCAGAGTTCTGAATCGTTATTTGTTTACTATATGTATCCGTATATATAACATATATGTTTTATACTTATATACACTTGCGAACATCCATTGTTGTTTTGGAGAGACATTACAGTTAGCCTATAGATAACAGACATACCCACATAGACTCATGGGTATTTTGTTTGTTATTTTGCATTTTGGTTATCGTTTTATATGCTAGGTGGGACATACGTTAAGCATACGAATAGGGAGCTCCCTATCCTTATGCATTATGCATTACAACGCACAGTATGTCCTACATTGCATACACCTTGCATATAAAACAATATCTAAAATACCAAATTACACACAAAATACGCAAATACCAACAAAATACACATGAGTTGAGTCCATGCAGATATAACTGGACAAAGTCACATGTTTATCATTTACTCATTGTTGTTGGCGTCACTGTGCCCAGCGGGCAATACTGGTCAGTTACTATCTGTCCATTGAATCTGTCGCTGTCAATCAGCGCACATGCGTTGGACACCTTCCTAAATATCAGTTTGTCATTCTCTTTATTCTGTGCTCGAGTGTGTCTGTTTTTATTTGTTTTTTCGTGAGCTGTTGATTGTATGACATCAATAGAGTTATTGTTTTCTTCTTCGTCTTACTGTAGTCATTCGGGGATTTTAATGAACAATTGATCTTCAGTTTCGGCACTAAATAACACGTTAAAAATAAATTCAATTCAATTCCTTTTAGTATAGCCAGTTCTACTTAATAAACTTCTGATATCTCCTATTTAATTGAATGTATGTCCCTTATTTTATCGACAATGTTCTTCATGAGCACTCTATACTAACACTATAGCTGTAGGTTGGCAATAACGCTTTATTTTTGATTTATCAATTAGGCCTAACTAGACAAATTGGTCTATTTGTAAAAAAAAATGAGTCTACGTTATTTCGTTTAAATTATTGGGAGAGAAATAGGTTGTTTTATTAACAGCTCAGAACTTCTATGTTATATCAGCTCAATCTTCAATGTATTATTTACATATTGTTTCGTCAGGTATTACAAAGACATTGCGATACACTAAGTTCAAGACAAATCAAGCTTAATGTACATAATTTCTTAATAGTGAGGATATTTTTTACTTAAACACGAAAAACAAGCTCTGGATTAAGGGTGTATCTACAAAGTGGAGAGATGCTTAAAGAAGGGCGCGGTGATTTTTGAAACAGTGACTTATTGTTTGAATGATAGACGGTTAGAGCTGGACAGATCCGACAAGGCGCATATATATAGCGTGAGAAAAATATATCAACATAATTTTCCAGCAAATTGACAGATAGGATAAATGTACTTATAATTGACCATCTTCAAATCAAGACACATTCCATGTGTACAATAAACAGCCATATTTTACCCAACGGACGAAATTCTCTATGAAACTTAATTAGGCTTAGGATAAGGCTATAGGCAATAACGGCATTGACTTATTTTGTTATCATTTAGTATTGAGTAATAATTATATATCTGTAATTAAATAAGAGATATATGAATGTCAATTAAAATTCAACAATAGATATCCAAAGTATATCCAATAGCTTTTGAATATTTATATTTTTATAAATGTAGAGAAAGACAATTTTACGCTGGGAATCGAACCCGGGACCTTTGGTTCACATGACTTACACTCTACTGTTGGAGGCATGTCACATTATATATATGGTCTCGGGTTCGATACCCGGTGGAGGCATGTCACATTTTCTTTATCTGCATTTATAAAAAAATATATATATATATATATGCCAGAGCCA
>JAVFBY010345863.1:0-10006 GCA_034781015.1 Tonicella lineata
TATTAGTTCTCAATGTCACACGCTTAAATGTCTTTGAAAATAAACGTTAAAAATAATAAGTTTAGGTTGAAAAACCGCTGGAAATTACATTGAATCAGTGATATGGTGCGGCTACTTCAAAGTTTTGCATGTAGTTTATATCCTTCTGATTGCCTTGGGTTTAATGCGACAAGTTTTGCATTTCCATTGTTTAATTTTTAATTAGTTGTATTAATGTAACTCAGTGCGATTATGACGTGTTGGAGGGAAGTAATACTACAACAGAAACGGCTAGTCAATACAATTGCTTGTATTCTTCTCGAGTCGATTTTAGTATTTCCTCAGAATTGTCATGGATTAGACATTGATAAGGTCTATAAGGAATGAGATGTCTGAATAGCAGATAGCTGTTTGGCTATTCAACCCCCATACCAATAGAGTAGAACATTGTCATACAGTACAAAACTGACACACATGAAATCTGAAACGCACAAGGATTTGATAGATAGTTGGACGAGAAGATCAATTCAAATAGAATGTTGGCCGTTTTCCCCCCATCCATCATTAAATAATTGTGTAAATGACGCTGTTGGCTAGGTAGAGGTGATTGTATATGGGTGTAAATTTGTTAAACACAAAATCATGTAATAAATTATTGGACTGGTTACATTCTTGTTACCGTTAACAAGAACCCTTGGAGAACTGTCAGCAGTCAGAGTTGTTCCTGGTCGAACAACTAATTCAACACTGACGATTCAGATTCTGACGAGATCTGGTCGAAGGAGGTTATGAGTGACGAGCTTAAGTTCCCAAGCTTAACTTGGATCCAAATGCGATAACCGAAAGTCTGATAAGCAACAACTTTATCGAAATCATCTGTCAGAATGCAAGGGATGTCACGGGCGATGCCGCGTCCTTGGTGAAGGTTCCTTACTTCATCAAAGTCGTATGCTGACTTAACATTCCGGCATTATTGTTCATCATAAACTGTTGCCTTTGATGAATATTATGTGAATGCCCTTACAACGCACACACTAGAAAAGAGGGCAAAATATTTATGGCGTTGCTTTATTGGTGGGGCAATTATCAGACATGAAGGTACAATTCTTTTCAAGAGGTGACAATAAATATAAACTGGTATGTGAAATAGTCATTTTGAAAGGTCGAATGAAAAAAAACTAGCCTACTTTACTAAAACGGCTTCAGCGATGGAATTTCTACTGGAGTTTTAAAAAAAACGACGCTAAATTTTAAACAAAGCCAAACGGTATGTTAGAGTTCAAGACGCTTTAACTTAAAACAATTAAGCTTTTTGATATAACACAATGGGTACTTTTAAAAAAGGCAGTCCGGAAGTTGCAAGCATTTGCTTTATTTATGTGCATATTGATAGCCATGTGTGCATATGTGAACTAGTTCCTAATTTATCTATTTTCAGTAAGAATATGCACGGATAGGTAGCTCAATTTATGCGAACGACTGCACGCATGCTCTCTATGCAAGCAAACCGAGTTCAAATCCGATTGGAGCTAATTTTTATTTTTGTCTTTTTATAAAAAGAACTGATCCCGACATAAAAGTGTGTGATTTGCCGTATTTAGAAAGTTTTGAAGCACCACTATTTCACTATGCAACGTTTGTCTGCAAGTTTGATCGAATTCGAAACCATGCTTAAGAGCAGACTAGACATACAAACAAGCAGAAATGTATAGATCAACGCTACTAATGACGGACAATTTGGGTACCCTTTTGGGTCAAGAAGCCTATATTAAAAACGCCTCGAGTACATTCAGAATTCCATACTTGAAATTATTTAAAGAAAAAATCAACAGAGCATTATTTGGGATTTTATTGGAAGGTTTCTTTCCCAGCGTTTCCAAAATGTGCAAAATGTTTCAACCTTTAGCCGATCCGCTGTGTCATATTGTAGGCCTACTAGGTTAAAATGGTAGTAAAGGGTGTTTATTTTTTGTCGAAATCGTCAGTCTTAGCTGTCATGTGGAACTCGAGACGAACTAATAAATTAACGTTAGTAGTCTTTTCATTAGAGTTAGTTCACTCTAACAAAATTAACTCAAGGACAAATGAGACAGAAATGAGCCAAGGGTACGGAGATTTCCACAATACGAGAGGAATTAATTAAGATCTGAAAATATCCCCAAGGATTCTAGAAACAATTGACACGTGGTTAGCAGTACATCTCAACATTCGTGTCACAAAATGGCCTTTAAAGGTATTCCCAAGCGATTTTCAAAATGTTTCAGTAAAAAATTTACATTAGTTATGGATATTTACGGCTTTAACAATCAGGTGACGTAACAAGGGGATTTCAATCCAAAATGCTATTAGCATTAATACGTCAGTGACGTCACGAGGAAGAAGTTGGATAAGTAGAACGTTAAATAAGACACTTTAGCAAAATCGGAAAAGTATGGGACTTTTTTTAAAAGGTACTTTATCCTGTTATATTTATAAATTTATCCATTCCAGCCAAACTTAAAACCCACTTGGGAGACCCTTTAAGGATATCTTGCTTTGTTAATCTGGTCTTCTTTTCTGCCGGACTCCTGTTTATGGTTTGTTTGTTTGATTGTGGTTTTACGTTGGCCTAGTGGTTATTTCACTCATATGACGACGCGAAAGACCAAACTATGGGTGAAAGAACGCCGTTATGTCGCTGGCAATAAAGAAGAACGATATACAGGTCCAGCACAGGAACCAAAATACGGTGCAAGAAACCCAATGGGGTTGCCTAAGGACTTGAAAGGGAGATAAATCTGTTACTCAAATAACGGCCATTAACATGAATATTCATCTATACCATTGACTAACAAAAGGGTTATATTGAATATCCATATCATGCTATTGTTAGTCAATGACATAGATGGCGCCCTGAGTTATCAGAGTAAATGATTAATCTCACTTTTAGCCACTGGCCAACCCCATTGTGCAAATTTACAGAGTAGCAGTTGCCTCTTTACTAGGAAAACATTATATAGGGCACAGGAAGCTATCGTTATTCACCCGCTGCTCCTTTAAAAGGCGAAACTATATTGAACGCAAAACAGGAAGGTTCCATGTAGGCCTACTGGGAACTTTGCTGGTCAGATATATCGTGCAGATACCGCTTTTGTTTATTGACAGGAATCACTGTTCAGACCATTGTCATATATGACGCTAAAATCAATATATACACAAAAGTCAATATGTAATGAGCAATCGACCCTTGCTAATATCATTGGATGAATTAACCATGTTTGACGAATGGATTAAGCCAGCCATTCAAGCTATCAGACGTTTGTAGTTGTTAATAAAGCATGGCTGCGAGCAAAAAAGCAATATCCTCCGACATTACAACAATTTTGACCTACAAAACAAAAAACATAAAAATGCAATTTATAAAAAATTAAAGAAAATTGTTTTCCTGAATAGCTATTTAAAAATCTACCCTGTCCCTTACACAAAAGTTTTTTTCTAAATATAGTAATTCAAAAGCAATTTGTAATTCATAGTATATTGAAGACCACAGAAAATAACTTTAAAACACACTTTTTGTTAAAACCAGTTGAATTATTCCCAATCACAATGCTTTTGTTAATTTAATGCGTTTGACTAATATATATATATATATATATCTTTATTTGCCTCCTTTACAGAAGAAAATATGCATATGTATATTTAAAAATATATATTTAATATAAACATGTGCATGGCATAAAACATAACATTGTAAAAAACATATCACTTATATATATATTAATTGACAGATTTGGTGATTATAAACAATACACTCAGGTTAGTATGTATCACAGCTGTGTAGATTTGTCATGATTATAATCAGTTCAATCAGACTATGCTCATATAATACTATCATACAAACAATGTGACACATTACACATTTAATCATAAATCTTCATTCGGCTGAACATCGAGCTTTACGTTGACTGGTGTCAGTCATCTGTCATTATCGCGTCCCCTAGGAGGGTCAAGACCCTCGCCTACCACTACAGCTAAATGTGACATTGTTCAAGGTATCTGCATTTGTGAGTGTTGTGATTAAACACCTGTGATATCAGGCCGCGAAGAAGGAGTCCAAGATTATTGTTTAATAGAAATGATTCTTTGATAAAGAAAAACTTTATAAACTCTCGACTTCAATGATTTCAACAAGCGAGTGTTGTGTGGCTTGTCGTGTTGGAGACGAGTTTAACAATGTGTTGCTGAGATACAATCTCTTGCATTCAGATTTCTAATTTGGATTACCAATTTAAAATGATGAAAGGTTTATTCACTTATTTTGTTGTTATAAATGCTATGCTCCAGTGTTATTAAAGGCTGAAATAGCAATTATATCACAACCAAGAAACTAGAAAAACAGAGGCACAAGATGAAAGGGGAGGTGTAACGCTAAGACGAAGGACTAGCGTTATACATTGCGCTACTTGGCGCAGGTTAATGAAGAGACTAGCTTCAGTGTCTGATGCACACAGACTGTAATGTTCACGCGACAGCATAGCTTAAATACCATACAATTTGATATAAAACTAGTATGAATTGAATGTAAAATTCTGGTCTCAGATATCACGGAAATTACTTTATTCGTTCCTAATTGAATTTAAGGACAATCTACCTGACATGTCTAATACAACAAGACAAATGAATAGTAATTCAGTCATGGTTTCATAACAGATCTAGATAATTTTATACAGCCATATATTTTCTGCGTGAGTTTCGACTCGTCCGGCTAAAACCAGGAAAACTACAAACTTTCATTAACGTCACAATTGAAACCAAGACTATATAACCAGTTTTATAATAATGAGAAACAAACACATTTAGGAATCTTAGATTATGTTTGAACGTGCACTGTTCCAGATATTGGGCGTCGATCTAACATCCTAATAGCCGTGTAAACAATCGATTACTCAATAAATTCATAGTGACGTGTTAAAAGGAATCTGATGTATTGGTGTTTGATAAGGATAGTGGGTGAGAACAAATGTAATGACCATTACCATCATATAAAGGTGTTGGTGGCCATGGGGATTGATGATTGGTTAATACTAGATTCTATACTCGGAAGTAACCCTTGGATATTCATAAGCTAAACGTCATAGCAATAGTTTTCTGACTTCATTTGTAGGTGAGTTTCACATGGATATTCCAGTCGAGTCATGGTCCTAGACTCAGACTTGGACAGTTTGGGGGCGCGCGTTCGAATCCTTTTAGAACCACCTTTTTTCTCAATCCTTTTTTTCTAATATTTTTGTTTTATCTTGTCAAGCTTTCGGACTTACGTTTATATATAATTTACTGACACAGTTTTTTTAAATTTGAATTATGTTTAATTAATCTTTGACATTCCGACTGAAGTAGCTTGCATGAATATTCATAGTTTACTTCCGCGTATAGAATCTAGTATCAACCTTGATCAATTTGATCAATAAATCGAAACGAGTCGATCATGAATTCCCTATTTTTTTAGGGGTTGCTGCCGTTAAAGGGTTGTACATCAATATTGGCAACCTCTACCTGGGTGAAATTCCAGGTTATTCTAACGTCGACCTCTGGGGCTCATCCGGTAGAGTGTTGGCATACCAAACGTCCCGGGTTCGATTCCTCGTGGAGGCATGTATATTTTCTTTCTTTACATGTATAAAACATATTTAACATTTATGGTTTTGTCCTTATTCTTTTTAATAAATACTTTTGAATATAAGCCGGGTCCTATTTACTTAGTCAGTTCAGGTTGTCAGTATTTACAAGGTATATAGGAACGTTAAAAGGTTATCATTTTATATGCCATTTACTTAATTATAAGAGTATATTACAAATGTAATGTCTTTTCTTGTACCGGTAACTGTTCGTATGGAAATCAATACACATGGCTTTTCGACGTTAATAGGTTATCATTACAGACATCAGTACAGACCTTGTCTAATAGATGAGGTGACTGACGCTGTTCGATTAAGAGACCAGAACAGACAGTCTAGAAACACATTATAAGTCTTTACGAAATCGTATAGTGAAATTTACTCGTAAAGCTCAATCAGAGTATTTCCTTACTCTATTAGACAAGAACAAATTCCCTACAAAGGGTTTTTGAAAAGTTTTAAAATCTACATGTTCGTTGTCTAAAAATTCTAAAACCTGTGATGTAAAACATAATAAAGTTGAAAATAGTGATCTCAGCAATATTGCTGAATGTTTCAATAAATTTTTCGTGACATTGAGTAAAAATTAGAGTGATGTATCATCAATAGTCAGTAATGTCCATTGTAAACTTAAATAATTTATTGATTGATTGATTGGGGTTTAACGCCGTTCTCAGGGGAATTTCAGCTATATGACGGCGTGTCAGCCCAATGGGTGAAGGAAACCACCCTTGACATCGATCACTGGCAACATAAAAAACGTGACAGGACAAGGACAGAAGAAAAAATAAAAAAACACAAAACAGATTATGCTTCCTGATGTCCCTTAGCTCAAACAGAACTGGGACATCAGGAAGCAGAATCAGAATCACCAAATAACAAAAGTTGAAGGGTTGTACTAAGAGGCGTTTCGTAGATGTACGATAAATCGTGAGTGAAATCAGCTCGTGTACCTCCGTACATTTCACATTTAAACGATAATGTTCAACGCCCTCGCTAGCATGACCATAATCATATCTTGCAGTGTCAGATATATAATTGGTAAATTGGTCAGCACCGGATAGTATATTACATCCCTTTCTCATCTGACATAGAAGAATGTTCTCGAGTTGTTGCCCTACATAAAACCAACAAGGTAGCTAAATAGACGCAAAAAGATAGTTTACTTTCTGTTTGAACTCAACCAGGGTGTTAGAACTTCCGATTTGATTTGCGAGGGTGTTCCGCTCTCGTATCGTATTCGGGAAGAATGTACTTCAGGGAAAGGTAGATCGTTGATGGCTGTATCAGATAATTTAATTCAACGTGATTTTCAAATTCTCAGCGCATCGACTTTAAACCAAATAAAAACTACCATAGGCGATAGAACTGCAGTTTTGAATCAAATAGAAACGGACCGTAAACACATTTAAGATTTCCTAATGAAATCAGTTTGTTAACAATCGTGTATTTCTGGAAACAAATAACTCTGGCACAGGGATATGGATTTGTATGGAAATGATAATGTTGTAGATAAACTCTCACAGATAATCGAGTGCTACTCATCTGTACAACAAAAAATTAGGAAAAAGTGTTTCCTTTTCTGTTAAAATGTCTCTCCTTGTCATTTACTAGGTGATACGGCCTACGTGGGGAACAAGACAGTGCTCTCTTGCTGACATTGGACGCATTTCTAACATCATTTTCATGTTCTAAACAATCGATTTATCCATGGACTCACAGTGAGGTGTTAAAAGGAATCTGATGTATGGGTTTTTGGTAAGGCCTCTCACCCACTTTGACCATGTTAAGTATGCCACATAACGAGCTTTGATTGCTCGTACTCTCCAAAAAGTTCTTGTACATCGGATATTAGTTCCCGTTGTAGTTCGAGTAAAATCTTGAGTTTACCAAGAGCATAATACGAACATTGTATGAATTAACGAGACATTGAGAACGAGACAGTACGAGTTTCTAAAAAATCTTGTGAGATCAAAAGTGGTGTCCTGAGTACAAAATGCAGTTAACTGCTGGTAATTTTATTTATTTCAACAGTCTTTTTGTGACAGATTTTTTTGTAACGTTACATTCAGCTTTTAAAGTTAACTAGTTGTTGCGGTATGGTAAGCTCTTGTCAGCAACCATAAGCGCCATCTTAAAAATGATCCCTACGTCAGGATCTAGACTTTAGTATGTTGTTTAACGTGTCAAAGAGTTATAGAAACCTCTAGAAACCTTTTCTATCAAGGTTTAGGGGCACAATCCTAAACCGACCCGTCGATAAGGATACAGCGAAATGTGTTTGTTGGACGCAAAATATGACACCCCGACAAATCAACTATTTTAGTTTAGATAACAGTAAAACACGGTGTCTTCCGTTAACGCCGACATTCCGCTGACGCCGATTCCGCTAACGCTTACTCTGGGGATTAATGCATTCTCAGTTGGACATCTTTATCCGGTCTATTATCTTAATCCTTTAACCCATGGGTGATACGTTTTTAATGTCGAATATCAAAGCTCTCATTTCATGAACCAAACTCATCAGTTTTATAATAAATATGCAACTTCGACAGGAAATTGCCGGACATATATGAAATATATGAAACATAGATAAAAAAATAAATACAGAAATGAACAAACTTTCGGATATAAATGTATTATACGAGCTGCAGAGATACCTTGATATTGACGGGCAAAGCTGTATATATTCTCTAAATTAAAACGAAACAAAAGTATAAATGCCACTGTAAATAGTTTAAATTATTTTCTGTTTTTATTATTATATTATTATTCATTTTCTAAAACCATTGTGGGAAGTAACCTTTCCATCACACGACAAGCATGGCACCAGTTATGACCCGTCTCCAGTTCATTCCTACGACAAGGGGTGGAAAAATAAACGGATGGAACAGGCAGCCAACGAGGTAAAATTGCGACAGGTAGAAAACGGAGCAGCGCTACCATTAAAAAAAGAACTATGGATAACAAATTGAATAAGCTGAAGTGGATGTTGTCCTGACTGGGAAAATCGCTGCTAGAGTAGGCCTAGACTGCATGTTGCAACAGCACACATTTTTATCAATTCATTGTAAACGATTCGTGTATGATTTTTAAGAGCTAATGTGAAAATGTAAATAATTATTCTTAAATTAATACCTGTAAAGTGGTAACAAATGATTTTGGCTTTATTTTTTCCTCCTCACTCGATACCACATGTGCTGATTTGAGGATACCCTCTAGTTAATACTTTATAATCCGTATGTTTAAAAGCTCACTATTCCGTTCACGCATACTCAATGTTTTCGCATGCGTTAGCGGAATGTCGGCGTTAGCGGAATGAACCGTAAAACACATGAAACTCGCGCCATTGAATTGAAGGGATTATCAGTATTCTTCTTGGCTGTACTGCAGACGTTTCAGAACTTACTATAAAACCAGACTGAAATGGGCACACTTCAGATATTGGCTACCAAGAAAGTATGCATTACGCAGACAATCTTAATGCGCCCTTACATAAAGGATACAAAAGTAGCCAATGCAGAACTATTTCTATAAAATTCTGTGACGTCACATGGCAGCCATTTTGAAAGGTCAAATTAAAAAAACTACCTTACTACAACGGCTTAGGCGATGGAATTGAAACTTGAACCATATATACTTCGATGTAACGCGCATAATTTTATCAGATGACATTTACACATTTAATGCAAATTAGGTGGGGGTCAATCAAAATGCTTCGTTTTCAGTATTCTCATAAATTAGCCAAAATATATGATCTCATGAATATGTAGTCGGGAGCGCAGGTGACGATAATTGTTTTTAGTTATAGCCTTCCCATAATTCAATCGAGGCCAAGGTTTAATGGTAAAACTTATTTGCTGCCAATTTTATTTAATGCTTTGTTTTAAGAGAATTAGCCACATCCCGGGGGCCAGGAGGGCTTTTCCCCAACATAGAACATACACAATTTAATTTAATTGATCTAAACATATGTAAATAGTACCCTGTACTTGTGAGCAAACATTTGAATTTGCATTAAAACATGTAATACAGTATGCTTAGACTGAAAGGTATTTCGTTTTGGTGTCAAAACGTATTTGTGTCGAATTTTTGAAAGGAATCAATATTTAGGCTATGCAGTACTTACTAAGAGCAGGTACTTCCCTCGTCAAATCTAGCAGTATCTTTGATGTAAGTTTGTGTCAGTTTAAAAATTGTACTATTTATGGAGAGGTAAAGGTCATCCGATCCCGTAATGAGTAAAGAAAGCATATGTGTGTGGAACATTTTTGATAGTAATGACGTTCAGACAATCTTAAAGCGATAGGCTCGTGAATTTTCAACTAAATTTCAGTATATTCTACGTTCAATATTAAGTATATATTCTAATG
>JAVFBY010346085.1:0-10004 GCA_034781015.1 Tonicella lineata
AGCACTAATATGGACATTAAGAAGTATTTTATGTTACATGCTACATGTAGGTTCTGAGAGACTCTGAGCTATTTCTCATGCATTATGCTTAAAAGATGGAAAAAACAAATCTAACAAGTGTGTTTCTTTGGAAACTTTATCTTTGGATAACATTTGATAATAATTCAATACATGTAGGAACATTTGTGTTTTGTGGTGTTTATTTACTGTTGCATACACGCGGGTGGTTGGGCGTGAGCTACCTGATACCCTAGTGCTGTCTGAGCAATTTTCATAAAGGGGCACCAGGAAGTAGATTTTTTTTGTGGTGTCTTTTTTTTTCTTTCCTGTCCTTGTTGGGTCTCGTCTTCTATGTTGCCAGTGACGTCAAGGGTGGTTTCCTCCAACCATTGATTCGGCACTCCGTCATATAGCTGAAATACCCCGGAGGACGGTGTTAAAGACAAAACAAACAAACAAAATCTAATAATAGAAACTGCCACACTGCCTGTACACCTAATATGTATGAAACCTACTAGGAGATGTACTTTATAATGTCTCAATAAAGAACCTATTTTGCTTTAGGTATATTAGAATGGTTTTTGGGAGATCACAGTGCAACATGGATGGGCTCGCTGACTCGTCAAACGCTGGAGAATGCACAGAGCTTTGAAGAGGCCAAGAAAACTCTAGCTACTACAAAAATGTTGGCCCCTGCTTATTATATTCTTGGTGGAACTAAAAAGGGAGAGGTGTGCTAGTTTCTTAATTCTTCTAATGTGAAAGTATGTATGCGGAATTAACCAATGGTTTAAGTTTACATTATTTCTCAAGAATGTAATTTTTGTCGATGAAAACTGAGAGACAAAAGCTATACAAGAAAACAAGGATACATGTACATTATAACAAAGTGGATACCTACCAACGTGATCAAGGCGAAATACCCTAGGGAGCACCTGTGAATGTAACTCATGCCTCATAATACAAACAAGCCGTTCTTCAATCAAAGTGATTTGGGTGCGACTATGGTTTAAGTCGGAGACCTTGTAACTGTACATTCTTAAAAAAGAAATTCCTCAGCTTTGCCGCGTCTATTCTTTTTCAAGAATGTACAATTACTTAACCTTTCTCCTTTACAGAAACGCATTTATCTTTGGTTTCTCACACTACAACCCCAGTAATTACACCCCTGGTGATGTGATCGCCCATTGATTATTGTCTTGTTATACATTAGTGATATAATCCAACAATTAATCAAACGTCATAAAGAAATGACATCACATTTTCGACATGGTCACTATTGTGATGTCATGGTGACCTCAAACTGTGATATACATATACTTTGTTATAAGAACTACATGTAGATGTAGTACTTATGCACAGCAATGTATATGTTACAAGTAGTTCATAATAAATGGACTTCTACACTTAAAAAAATCCAAAAATTGTTAAAAAAAAAAATAACTGTGCTTGGAAAAAATAGTATTCTACTTGTGTCAGTGTATTAATGATTACAAATGCTAAATTAAAAGACTCAATAAAAAGGCTCTCATCGGTTACCCACACAGGTTCAAGTCGCCTAGTAGACTTGATTATCTGAGCATCACAGCATTGTTGTGACACAGAGATCGCAATATGTTTTTTTGTAAATAATGGCACTGTTTCATAGTCAAATCATTACACCAAATAAATAACCTAATGACAGGGTCATGTTAACACAGTGTTCTAGTTGGCTGTTAACCATGTTAACTCTTTCAGCGAATTGTACCTGTAAAGTGGTACCAAAAATGTTGGCCTAAGTATGAGCTTAGCTGTTGAAGGGGTTAAGTGTTCTGCATGTTATTATATTTTATCCTCATTTTAAAAAAAATTGTGTGGAAGTGTAAAACATATCTCATAAATAATGTATGTAAATTTTATAAAAATATGCTGAAAGATAAGGATTTCAAATAAAAAATATTGTGTCATTGTGGATGTCAACACAGTAAGGTTATTTATTTGGTGTGCTGTAAGTGAAATACCCTTGAGTATAATGTTAAACACAGGTAATATTAATACTAGAGAATAGTGACAACTCCAAAGAATGACGAACAGTTCATAATGAATTGGAGTTGTCACTATACTCTATTATGCTAAATTAATCGGTGGCAGTCATAATGAACTTTTCATCATTCTTTGGAGTTTTCACAATGCTAAACTAATCGGTGGTATTTCTAATAATAGTGTGCAGCAATTTGAGGTAAGCACCTTTTTCTGAGGACAGGGCACTGCGATGTTAATTTAAAAAAATTCTATAGCATATTTATAACTAAAAAAAAATTTGTCATTAAATTATAACTAACCTGATGTCCAAAACACGAACAAGATAAAAAAATATATATATATCCGAAAAAAATTTTAGATGTTTTTTTACGAAGACTTCATCCAAAAAACGGACAAACGCTTATTTCCTAGTTTAGCGCTCGTTCTACTAAGTCACGACTGCACTGGAAGACCGATGTGTAATTAAAGTATATTAATCAAAGCGTTTAAATGATCACATGATCATAATTCTGATGAAAGTCACATGGGGAAAGTCACATCTGTCCTCAGATAAAAGTAATCACAGCAATTTGAAAGCTTGGCCTGCAAACAATGCAGACCTCCTCTGCCATCGTAGGAGTGAAGATTGTGGATTGCAGGAGCTTTCTGTGCCCTGGTCCTGTCAAAGCTAAATGGCATCAGGAAGCCACTTTGTTGTCAGTTGTCCTGTCTTTTGTTATCCTGTCTTTGATGTTGCTCAGGTGCCGTCAGCCAGGTTTCCTTTACCCATTTTAACTATCATTTTTTTTATGCTCAGGGTTGTGTGATTACACGTTCTAGAGAGAAGGCAATAGACATATGGTGCATGAATGAGACGATGTGGTATATACTGGAGACAAACTATGATCACTGGACCAAACCTCTATTCCTGGATGACCGACGTACATCCGCTCACAAATGTATGAATACAATGACACAGCAGGTCAGTGATATCACATTATCTGGTTTATGTGGTGATCCAACCCTTTTCCAAGTTTTTTGGGTAATATCAATGTTGACCTTGCAAAATTAACATGGGAAATATAGCGAGTAGATGGGAAATGCAGAGGTTGAAAATTAGAAATTTCCCAGGTTCCCTTCAACCCCCTTTTACAATTTGTTTGGTTGCCCTGCCCTTTCTATTCAAAGTTAACTTCCAGAAAAATTGACTTGCCCAACTCAAAAATTTGGTTGTCCTGGGCAGTCCGAAGTGGATTTTTCTGGGCCTGCAATGAATGGGCTAATTCGGTCCTATAAATATGGGCTGGTGGCTGAGGGGAGCATTCTTTTGGCCTGGATGAAGCCAGATTATATACATGTAGTGCAGAATCCATGTCATAGCAAGCTTTCATCCAGAATTAGTGAAGTGCCAATCCCAAAACCCCATTTTATAAAAATCTGCCTGTCTATTTCCTATATTTCCATGGTAATTTTTAAATTTTTGACCTGTCCAAACCTGCTTTTACCTGCCCAAAAGACAAGCCGACAGGTCTCTGGGATTAACCCCTGCACTAAGCAATTTGAGGGTCTGTTTACCAATGAGTCTAGTGTTTTCTAATATTGTGTATTTTTTCTCAACTGTGATTAGAGATTTAAAAATTTGGTAATTTTTCTCATTCAATTATATTCAGTCGTTATTTTACGAAGCCAGTCAAGCTCCATATATTCTAAAATTCCACTATAGTAAACATATGACTTAAATGCAGCATTTCTTCATGCACATCTTGTTGACAACATGTTTAAGCCAGCTGTTCATATTTAGTGTAATAATTTAATTTAAATATATAATGTATTTAATTTTCTGTTGAAAGTCTGTATGAAAACTGTTAAATATGGTTTAGAGAAGGTGTTACAAAATATTTTTGTGTGATAAATATGGTTCAGTTACAAAGCTTATGTACATTAATACTTTATCTGTACAATCATGACAAGTGGGGGCACACACTGTGGCTTAGTGGTTAGCGTGTTTGACTACTGCTTCTCCTTCAATATACATTGTACCACACAGATTCCAGTCACTCAGTGGACCTGCTTAGCTTTGTAAGGGAGTCAAAAGAGGTGGAATTGTTTCTACAATGTTTTCTCTCGGTTTTCCATCATATTATATAGTTCTACAGAATAAGAAGAGAAGAATCTGTTGCTATATAAGTGAAATACCATTCAGTACCGTCCTATCCTGTGATCGGCTTTTGTTGACAGTGCAATTTTTTTTTGTTTCTTTTAACTTTTTGATCATCTAAAGACTGCTCTAATTCTAGAACAACACTGCTATCACAATTTATTGGTTGCATGTACAATAGGTATTGCTTAAATTAGAAATTTATGATGACAGATACTCCACTACTTTAATACTCTGCACTACTTAATATGGTGGAAAACCAAGAAGAAACCTCATAAAAAAAACCATCCCTCAAGAACTGAAGTCACCAGACCTGGTGTTACTGCCTCATATACCTTATCAGATCCACTGTGCAACTTGAACTTGTGCGGTGCATCGAAGGAGAATCAGCAGTCAAACATGGTAACCATTTAACCATGGCACAGGCCCCTAAATTTATGATTGTATTTACGCACAGTCAACTGGCATCCGTATTGTATCTGCAAGTGATTTTTTCAAGCTCACTTTTTTCTCTTTCACAGAAGGTATCTATTGCTGGGATATTTGATGTACTTTCTTCTAAACCAGTTCTAAACAAGGTTTGTGTTTATTAAATTTTGATTTTTAAAGTGAGTGGTAAGTACAGTATTTATTAAGCATATATAAATGTGCATACTGGTTACATTTATTAAGAGCACATCATAAGTTTCCAAGCAATCAATGAATAAATCAAATAATTTTACAGATAAGAGTAGCAAGGTTGTCTTTTATAGTACATCAATATAAGCCTGCATAATAAAACTGAGAAACTAGCAACAGAAAAAACTTGCTAATAAAATCGAACAGACCAATGTAATAAGTTGATGTACATGTAGTCCTGTAACAGTTCAAATTAACAATTCAAACATAGAGCTCGTGCTAAAATAGGTTTGAACCTTTCTCGAGATTGAGAAGAATAACAGCATCAATGTATTGACTTTTGACAAGCCATATTTGATGTTTACCACAAAAATTGCGCTGGAGAATGAATCGTCTAAATTTTATTACCAACAGGTTAAAAATTAAACATAGAAAAAGTGGCGTGCAGTACAGATTCAATTTGGTATCCGTAAAAGCAGAAAAAGAACATATAATGTCATGAATAAGAAGGTAATCTGTACAAAAGAAAAGCATTTTATAGAACAAGCCCATTGAGCTTTATTCCCGCCACTAAAAATTCTCATCTTTGCGACCTGAGCGAAACTTTGCGAAGTTTGAGCTTTATTTAGATTGTTTGTTTGTTTGATTGGGGTTTAAAGCCATGCTCAGGGTTATTTTACCTGTATGATGCTCATGGGTTGAAATATTAGTGTGAAATGTAGGAGCCAATGAACATGATGAACCAAATTTTATAAAATGTGGCCGCTAAACAATGTTGTAGCATTGATAAGTCAAAAAAAATTTAGGGGCAATCTAAAGTACTGGTAACTCTAAGAGCACCAAGGCATCAGGTAGTAGATTTTTTTGGTGGTGTCGTTTTTTGCTCCTTTTTGCCCCTTTTTGCCCCTTTTGTTGTCTGGCCTTTTATGTTGCCTGTGACGTAAATAAAGATGAAGATGAAATCCAGGAACCAGGAAATTATTTCTTCTATAATATTATGACTTGTATGTAAGAATATTTGTATAATATTTTTTATAAATGCAGTGAACGAAAATTGAACATGCCTCCACCGGGGTCAAACCCTGGACCCTGGCTTACCGACTAAGCTTTAGAGATGGTTGATAGAGCGATCCCAAAGTTCTGACCATGTAAAGGCTGTATTTCTTTCTATACACAAGCACTGACACAGAGACTATATATGTTGAATATTTGCTTGTGGTAAATCATATCAAATCAATTTTTAAATTGTGATTTCTTTAACATGGTTTATTTTAAATTTACTGATATCTAATTCAGAGTTTTTGTTTGTTTGCAGTTGACTACCTACTCAGCCCTGATGCAGGTTGATACTGGACACTTAGAAACCTGGCTACAGGACTGCTCTGAGCCATGCATTGCCTGGTAATGTGAACAACTACTACTCTGATAATTAGAACAACTACTTCCCTGGTTTTGAGAACTACTTCCCTGGTTTTGAGAACGCATACTTCCCCACAGCTCTGAACCATGCATTCCCTGGTAATGCGAACAACTACTTCCCTCACCTACATTTGTACATGTACTGCCCTGATAATGAGAAGAACTACTTTCCTGATAATGAGAACTACCTCCCAGATAATGAGAACAACTACTTACCTGATAAAGAGAACAACTTCTTCCCTGGTTTTGAGAACTACTTCTCTGGTTTTGAGAACGCATACTTCCCCACAGCTCTGAACCATGCATTCCCTGGTGATGGGAACAACTACTTCCCTCACCTACATTTGTACATGTACTACTTCCCTGATAATGAGAACTACCTCCCTAATAATGAGGACAACTACTTTCCTGATACTGAGAACAATTACTATCCTGGTTTTGAGAACACATACTTCCTTACATCGAAATAGGATAATTCTGGACCCTGTTAACGGGGAACTCTTGAATGTTGGCAAAGGAGATGATTTGGCCTGGTTGACAGTTTATAATGTGAAAGGCAATCGAAAGTGATGCATATTAGTAACCTCATAGAGAGAAAAAATCTGTGGCATTATCAAAATGTGCACTAAAACAAGCCTCAATGGCTTTATTATCACCTTTGCCAACATTGAGGTGTGGTACATAAACCAATATTACAAACAGGGTGGGCCTGCAATATTTTGTTGTCAAAGCGAGGTGATCTGCTCTTTAGATTCTAAATCTTGATTCTTGACGTCAGCATTCTGTCACGTCATCGCTGGTGCATCATTTGGGACGCTATTAAACATTTATGACGCAACAGTTGAAACGTCCCCAGTTACTTCAAAAGAGCTTTTTTTAAAAATGGTGCTATCATGATATTCTTCTTTTACACTATTACACTACAAAATCTTATTCTTTGCAGCCCCACTTTTTACACTACTGTGTTGATCTAGAAGATTACCCAATTCTTAATTTCATCCATGACCTAATGGCTTCTTTATTAAATTTTTATAGCATGCTGTTTATATAATATAGGCACACATTAACTGTTACGTGCATGTATACATCATATTTTTAACCCTGCAAAAGGCCAATACGGAAATTTTTGAGTTATGACAATATGACATCAGAGTGACATCCCTTTGTACAAAGGACGTCGGCAAAGGTGTGTCGATACGCAAAATGGAGGTTAATAAAAGTGGTTTTCTATAGTTAAAGGGGCACTAACTGCAAGAAGTGCGCACGAGTTATGAGGAAGCTTACTAATATAAGCACACTACATGTATTTATCACTAAAATGACATTTCTTTACCTAAAATATACAATATGCATGCATGTTAGGACGCGCATTGATTTTTTCTGTTCCCACAAAAATTCAAATCTATTTATTTGATTTTAAAGAAATTAAGGACATCAAGACTTTCAGTTTATGGTAAAAAAAGAAAGTTCATAACTTTAGCTCTCTGGGAAAATACATAAACTTGCGATTTTTACTTTTATACAATTTTACACCATCTTGTGGTTAGTGGGCCTATAAGAAAATTAAGTTTTGCAAAAGCAAAACGTTTACAACCATATTTTTTTCTGTAAACCGGCATGCTATCCTGTAATGTTAAAGCATAGGGAGTTTGACCCACCTTGCTGCAAAGTGACAACGTCTTTTTTCAAAGGGACGTAATTTTATTGTCTTTATGCCATAACTCGAAACCACCGTATTAAAATGCTAGTCTCACAATATTAGGTAATTTTTCTATTTGACTTATCTAAGGTCTTTGATTGTATGCCTTATGCCCTAGTTGTGGATAAGTTGGAAGTGTATGGTTTTACTGACTCTGCTGTAGCACTTGTAGCTCATTATTTATCTGGCAGAAAACAGAGAGTAAAAATAGTGGGTAATTACGCAAGTTGGCAGGAAATACATGTAATGAAGGGAGTGCCCCAAGGCTCTATTATGGGACTGATACTTTTTAATATCTTTATAAACAATATTTTTCTGTCTATTAATGAATGTGATATTTATAACTATGCTAATGACAACACATTAGCTACTGGTTCCAAAGATATATCTGTTGTTATCGAAACCCTAGAAAGAGCTGCAAGATCTGCTATCTCTTGGTTCATTACCAACCATGAGTGGAGATACAAATACATTCCAGGCAATGTTACTAGGTAACAAGCCTCCAGGCGATTACGATTTAAATTTAGGAGAGATTACTATATCACCGGAAAGTGTTGTTAATTTATTAGGTGTTCGTCTAGATGACAAGCTAAATTTTAATGTACATATGTCAGAGCTCTGTAAAAAAGCTACAAGACAACTGCTTTTACAGACAGCTATTTTAAATCGAATTGGTCGATTTTGAAAGCAGATTTACCATTTTTAAAAGTTTTAACCTCTACTTTTATAACAAGAGTGGCATTTCACCAGTAAGTCTAGCGCCAATAATATGGTAAAGGTGCAAACCCGAGCTTTAAGATTTGTTTATAGATATTTTAATGGCATTTACGATGTTTTACTTCAGAAAGCTTTAAGAGCTTCCTAGTTCCTACACTACATCTTAGACGAACACGTCTTTTAACTATCAATGTTTTTAACACTATAAATTGTATGTCTCCAGGTTATTAACATGACTTTTTAAAAAAATATTATAGCTCTTATGGTCCGAGGGGAGGGTTAAGTATACTATCACTCCCTAGAGTCAAGACATAATCCCATGGAAAGAAAATCTTTGCTTACATGGGTGCCGACATTTGGAATGAACCCTCGGCCATCAGAGAAGAAGACAATTTAAGATGCATTAAACATTTAATAAATAAATGGACGAGTCCTTGCTGTTCCTGAAATGTATGCAAGCAGTAGGACCACCTTCCATTAAACTGTGATATTGTATCATTAGAGGACCAAGACTTTAAATGTGTAGTCTTCCCTGGATCGTTAATAATTATAATAATTTATTTAACTGTTTTGTATTTTGCTTTATATGTCAGACCAATAGCTTTGAAAGTAATGTTTATTGTATTTTCCATTCCCACTATAAATAAAGATTGAAATGATTTAATAAAATGAAATGCAATTACAGAATCACATGAGTTATATATATTTTGCTGTAGAAGCAGAAGTTTTATCTTTTGGGTTATATTCCACCCTCAACTTTTTAGGGTAAATAGAAGTTTAGAAGTATAACCAAAAATATACTTTAGTTGTGCCTTTTGCTTATGGATTCACCAAATTTTTTGTTTTTACTTTCAAGGATACACAATTAGTGCTCATGTAGTTATTCCTATTTAGCTATAGCTAACCTGTGATATTTATATGTGATCAATTATGTTGACTTGCTCATAATTACATGTTTTCTATTTCAAATTACCATAAATATTATGCATTCAATAAAATAAAAACATTAAACTTACAGTAGGCCTACTTTTGTCAATCTTTTTTTAAATTTTATCATTTCATGAAGCAGGGCATGCCTTTCTATTATAATCCGCGGGTGGTTGGCAGTAACTTTCTTCAGGAGCATCAGGAAGGCGATTTGTTGTGATATTGTCTTGTCCTGCATTTTAACTTGCCTGTGACGTCAAGGGTGGTTTCCTCCACTCATTTGACTGCCATGCGGTGTTATAGGTGACGGAATTAGCTATCCTTACCAATAAGACCTTTTTTATTCCACGACAAACACGTCTGGATCACCTTTGCTGTATTTCCTGTAATCGCATTTATAGGATAATGAGGTTACCGATTATGACAAGGGGGGGGGGGGGGGGGGGCCCATTTAAAAACCAAAAA
>JAVFBY010346307.1:0-10002 GCA_034781015.1 Tonicella lineata
GACACCGATGTCACTCAAACTTCAGAATTAAAATGGTCATTTTAAGACAATTTTTTTAATTATGAATTTTTAAAAATGTATGCATTCGATAAACCTTTAGTTTGCCTTTTTCTTCAACTAATAGCAAACATTTTATTCATTATATTTATTGGAAATAATTTTAAAAAAATTACCAGTTCATTCGTTTAGGCTGTTTTCTCCGCTTTCATTTTTCTTCATCTTTATGATTTAAATCGTTTATTTCTCGTGAACTGTTTGCACTAAGTTTTTTGAATTTTGTACACATAATTTTCAAGCCATTATCTAAAATACCGTCACACCGTTTTTATATTAATTTTCGTTTTGAAGATATTAATCAATTAATATTTTAATGGCAGAATCAGTTTATTTTTTAAATATGTTTTTGTCAATTGTGTGAAAACTAGCCTGAATTTGAAAAAAACCTATGACCGTATTTTAGTTTTAATACATTTGATACAAAGACGTGAACATTTGAGAGAAAAAAAAATCAGATTATCTAAGAAAAAATAAGAGTTACAAACTTAGCCATTTTAAACAAATACTTTCCATTTTTTTTTTCATTTATGTAATTATAAAATAAAGTGAACCATTCTATAACATAATATTTAGAATCTTGAAATCCTTGTCTTTCTTATTATATATGTTGTTACTATAATCATCCTTAGGAAATAACCGCACAAGCCATCAAAATATAAGGGTCGCATTTTTCACTCCTGACTTGCAATGGAGTCCTTTATAATGGCAGCCTATTATTAACTTACAAATTTTGTCGATCCCAAAGCGGACAAAAATCACATATTTCCCCCATATATTCACTAATTCAACGGTTATTATAAACAACATTTGGCGAAAAGTTCTGCATTATTTAATCAATTGTATTTGTATATATAAATTAGGAGGAAACGTCATTTCAACATTAATTTCTCACATGGCTTTGTGTACAATTTGGAGTGAATGGCTGATCACGTGTCATTGACGTCATTGCGCACCATTCTTGCGCTTGGAGAGTGCGTTAAAAATGACAACGACTAGAGTGGAATATATGGGCTTAAAATATAAGCCATTTTAACGTATTTGTGAAACAATGAGGCGTAAGTGGAAACCCAGATTACAAATGTAGCGCACGACAGTCGTTTGCCTCTTCATTATGTCTACAAGAAAGCAGCGGGGCGATTATGACGGCAAAATCGCTGGACTCTACGATCTAGAAGACACGATCGGTCGCGGCCATTTTGCGGTAGTTAAGCTAGCAAGGCATGTATTTACTGGCGAAAGAGTGGCTGTTAAAGTTATTGACAAGACTAAATTAGACGAGGTATCAAGGGCACATCTATTCCAAGAGGTTAGATGCATGAAACTTGTCCAACACCCAAACGTAGTGCGTCTCTACGAAGTGATCGACACCCAAACAAAACTGTACCTAATTTTGGAACTTGGAGACGGCGGGGACATGTATGATTATATAATGAAACATGAAGCGGGTCTAGACGAAACAATGGCTAGACGCTATTTCAGACAAATACTAGAGGCTATATCATACTGTCATAGACTACATGTTGTTCATACCCAGTCACCCACAATCATTGAGCTAAAGGGAAATACCCTCCAGTTGGGAGGTTATATGGGTGAAAATCTACCCAGTTACAATAGCTTGTGGGCTTCTCCTGTTTCAACATAGGATGGGCGTCTGGCTCTTGTATCAATGTTTTTGTTCATTAACATGGTTTAAAAGGAGTGTCTTTACCGTCACTTGTCAATTAATAATAACATTCGTACATGGGAAAGCAATTTGTGGTTTTCAGTAGTTCATATAGAGGTGGCTTAGCATGGTTTCCTGACTTTCCTCAATCAATGATACTGCCACTGCCATAAGTGAAATAACCTTGGTAATGTGTTTAACACCAGATTCAGCAGTATTTCAATTATATGACAGCCTGCCAGTCATATGAGTGGAGGAAACCACCCTTGACGTCACTGGCAACATAAAAGGCACTGGCAGGATGAAAAACATGACATCATAACAAATCTGCTTCCTGATGCCCCTTAGCTCTGAGAGCACCAGGGCATCAGGAAGCTCCTGCCAACCATCCGCCGCAATTCATACATGTACAGTACACAAAAAAGTAACCTGATAATGGTGACTTCACCATGTGTTCAGAAAATCTTCACCGACACTGTGTGTTCAGGATGACTTTTATGTATATATTTAAATATATTTGAAAATAAACTTGTATATAAAATACAGCACACCACAAAATAAACCTTTATTCCTAATGAGAGTGACTGATTGTGTTTACAGGGTGACTTCACTGTGTGCTCAAATCATTAGGTTAATTTTTTTTCTACCACTTATACCACTGCTACATGTGCCACTACTACCACAAATATCCTACTGCTAACAGGGCCTGATCCAAGCCACTTTTCTATGTGTTATGATGCCGCAGTTTGGTCGCCAAACCCGAATTTTAAAAAAAGGAAATATTCCTATTCTTAACACAATCGGTGTCAGTCACTAATAGAATGGTTATCATTAACTCAAAGAAAACGAAAACAATGCTGATTGGTTCATCACATCCCTTATAAAAAAAGTACCATGGATTTACCATTGAATGAGGCCAATGTTATTTGTACTGTGGTATACCATGGTATTTTGACCTACTTGTACACCATCGGCATGGTACTTTTGTACAAGGGATAAATTCAAAAGCAGTTGTCAACATAGTCTTCACATTAAAATCAATGGTGATACAATTACATGTACATGTGTTCCAGAAACAAAAGTCCTTGGTCTACAGATAGACAATACTCTAAAAAGGCAGAACCAAGTACATGTTATAAATATATGTCATCTTATATCTCAGTTACTCTCTGTACTAAGGAAGCATAAACCAATTCTCCTTCGAAAACAGGGCCTTTATAGCCAGAAATCAGAAGTATGGTGTCCAAAATGGTAATTTTCCTCATCTTTTTAAGTAACTTCTTGTCCAGTTTCCACTATTCCCCTATCTCCTGCATGATAAAGTTTTCGTTAAAAAGGGTGTCCAAATGAGGCAATTTTTCAATTCAGGGTGTCCAAAGGACGGGTGGGCACCCCTCTACCTAAGCCCTTGCTTGAAAAACAAGAAGAGCTGTCTACAATGGTTACGTGTTACCAGATTTAAATTATGGCATAGCTACATGTAGGTTATCTTCACAGGATTTATAAGCTACAAAAGAGTTTGTTTGTTTGTTTGATTGGTGTTTAACGTCGTACTAAGGGGTATTTCACCTATTACGATGGTCTGTCTACGGATTCTCTGCTTCTTAGACAACCCTACTTGATATGGTGGAAAACCGGAAAGGAAACCTTGAAAAAGCCACCCCTTTTAGCTGAAGTCCCCTACGTGACTCCCTCTGTACCTAAGCAGGTCCACTGGGGGGATTGAACCCGTGCGGTACATCAATGGAGGATCGGTAGTCACGCCAGTCGGACGCTCTAACCACCAAGCTACGATGCAGTCCTGCTACAAAAAAGTGTAGCTAGACTAATTTTTGAATCTTGATAACAATGAGACATGTACGTCTCGCTACGGATCAAATGTTCCAAGAATTACACTGGATGACAATTTATGAACTAATTAATTATAATAAAATATTAACTGTTTATAAATCTTCGAATTGATATTACATGATGTACATAGATCAGATGAAAGACCTTTTCTCTGAAAGACAATAAAAATTAAATTTGCATTCCTTGTCAAGTCTTCAACTAGCAATGCCTTTCCCGCACACTGAGCATTTTTTATTTTTGATAATTTTCAAGCCCATCTCTTTGGAATCAATTGCCACTTAATGTATGGAATTCTTCCTCGATACAAAGTTTCAGTTGTGAAGCGTGATTATAAAGCTTTCTTATCTAGATAACCAGATTAATTTAATATATACATGTATTTCCTATTGACATTTGTCTTTTTTTTCTGTTTTCTGTATATTATTTGTAAAAAACAGGTAAATTTTTTCTTTTGTTATTTTTTTTCTTCTTTTCTGAATATATACAGCATGTGTATGTGTGAATCACAGTGAATGAATCTGAGAGCATCAGGGAAGATCAACAATCTGGGGACTGGGCATTTTACCCTCAATAAATAGGGCGTATATACATGTACTACCATCAGTACTACTTTCACAGCTAGTTCCACCACCACCACAACTGCTACTACAATAGTATTTACAATATCTATTAATTTTTTCTTTAGTTTTGGATTAGTGGTTAACGCTCAGTGGTATTTACATGTATCTATAGGACAACTTTGTATTCTCTGTTTGGAGACACCAAAAATCTTTCCTTTTAACCCATGGTGAACAAGCGACCTAAATTGATTGTTTAATGCCCAGTTTTAGCGTTTAAGGGCTTTCACATATGACAGATATCAGTCAAATGGGTGAAAGAAACCACTCTTAACGTCACCAGCTACATCAAACATAGGATAGGACAGGGCATAACCCAGGACATCTCGACAAATCAGCTTCCTGATATGGCTTCAAGCATCAGGCATAATGAAGTTTCGCCAACCACCTGCTTTAGAACAAGTGTGAAACATTGAAGGGATTTCACCAGACCAATGGCAATGTGCATTCAACTGAACCAGGGTGGAGCCGTGTCTTGCATCAGAAAATAAGCTTTCATAAAAAAAAAAGGTTTACAAACCCGTTAGAATCATCTTGACATACAGAAGCAATGGAAATAGAGACATTTTCAACGGAATCATCCAACGAAGCACCACTGTTACTTTCTTCAGCACAGCGTCTTTCCAAAGCAGCGAAAAAACAAGACCAGTTTACCAACATTGGACTTTTCTTTCTTTTTCGCAAAACACAGTTCCTCTGAGCTTTTAAAGATGCCATTTTAATGAAAGTTTAAAGTTCAGTTTGTAAGAAATCTCTATTTTCTTTAATACAAAGGATCTATTTTCAGGTACATGTCCACCAGTAAAATTGTCCCAGTTCACTGCATCTTTCACATAAAGATTTATTCAGTTTCAGTCTGAATGACATATCATTGCAAAATTCTTTCACTGCTTCAATCTCAATTTAAAATACCTTAAAAGGGTACTAATAGCAGGATAAAATAAAAAAAACTTTTAGGTCCTATGACTTTTGGAATGCAAAAACAGTGTGGCTTTAAAAGTGTATACTATTTTTTAAAAATTTCAATGACCTTTATTGGACAATGTTGTTTCAACTTCCAGTTTTCCTGGACCTTTCAGGGGCTATTGATTTTTCGGTTTCACTTTGAATGTCTATGCCTTTTCTTTGCAAATTAGTTGTAATTTCTGATTCGAAAACCTATCCAAAAATTCAGTCAAAAGACTTCACTTTCGGACAAGATTCACTTTCGCTATTCCCATGTCAGCTGCTTTCACTTAGGTCTTTTTTAACTATGCACCTGGAAGTGGATTTCTCTACACTCTTTTGTTACTGTGCACATGTAAGCTTCTGTCATTTTCTGTTTTTCAATAGTTTTTCAAGGCCAATTATCTTTCCTTTCAAATTAGTTCACCTTTAAGATACACTGTCCCCAAAAAATATCCTTTCTGTACATATATGACCAGACAAAAATGACCACTAATTATGAGGAACCACACAGTACCTATTTAACTAAGCTGTGCTGACATTTATGAGTAACAATTTATTAGGATAACAAATTGCAAAAAGCCGGCCAAATTTCTTAAATTTATGTTCTGTATTCTGAAAATCCCAATCTTAATGCAGCCACTTATCAACTTAGTTCTTTGAACTTAATCAATCAGTTTTAATCTTAATAGACAGACACTTTTTTAAAGATGCATATGCACTAAAATACTTTTGATTGAGATGATGTTGATTAAATTAGATTTGTTTGTCATTCTAGGGTTTAAATAACTTATTGGAATATTATTAAAAGTGAGAATTTCAAAGTCAGTCTATAATAAATTTAAAATTAATTCAAAGATAACACTACAGAGCAGTCATTGGGAAATCACTGGGGAAAAAAATTACAAAATCTTGCTTCCTTATTCAAACTACACATCCTTAATCCAACATTAGGCCAAAGCTGTCTATGATATACCAATCACAAGCAAAGTCATTTTGTCAGAAATTTCGCACAGCTCAGAAACAACTCTTGACCTGAATGACAACATTTGGTATGACAAATTCTTCTCTCGTAAAGAAAAGTCTTAAAATCTGTAGTCACTGTCACAGTTCTTCTAGGTAATAAATAGATCACTTGATTGGTTAGGAGATTAATTTCAAGAGACTCATATTTTTTCCATATTGAAAATCAAGATGCTAACTGAATCGATTGTTCAAACAAACAAACCCTTTCCGTTTATTTTAGTAAATAATGTTCAGCAAAATGGTTCATTGTTAAAGAGCTACTAAAGCTTTAAATCCTGTACTGTACAACAAGTCCCATGCTTTATCAACTTTCATCTAAAATCTGATGCAATTTGTTGTCATATAAAGATGTCCTTCACATTCCTTGTACAGCAAAAATGAAGAGATCACTATCGAAGCATACAGTCGATATGAGAATGTTGTCAAAACCTTCACATTTATAGAATCTTTAAACAATCATCCAAACCTGATGAAGTCCACAGTCCGAGTTTCTTATTTCTGACAATCAGAACGCTACACAAGAACGCTACTCAAATTTGCATCAGTATAAACTCCTCTTGATTTCTTTTCAATTTTATTCAAATTTGATGGAAATTCTTGTCATTATGTTTTTCATTTTTTTTAAACATCTACTTTCTTTTCATTGGTATAACACAAAGTCACTTACAAGCATAACATCACCATGAGTTCAATATCAAATTTCCTGGAGTCGTTAAAAGTTCCTTTCTGTAATTATAGGCTAATGATTTCATTCCTTGGTACAACAATGACAAGTAGAGCGTAATAATTCTAGGTATCCAAATTCAAAAAAATAAACAAAATTATAATATTCACTTTCACATATTTCCACAGATGTCCATGAAAATGAGATCACAGAAACAGCAGAATAGTTCCAAAACAGATGAGAATTTCAAAATCACTCTTTAATAAATGGAACATTAATTCAAAGATCACACTACACAGCAGTAAAAATGAAACCATCCATAGCTCATGACAGCAGTCGAAATGAAACCAATCTTCCACTGAAACTAACTGTTCAAAATCACACAATTTTAATTCAAGTACTTCTGCAAAGGTGTACAATTTTAAAAGTTTTTCACACAGGCCTAATATGAAAGTAATATGGTAAAAGGAAACAGTTCGGGAACAACACTTTGAGACCGGTGTCCAGTACTATAGACAGTCCTGCATTGTCATCATTGTATGAATCTACCGTAATCTTACATACTCAGTGGTCTAACAGGAAGGCAATGCCGCACATATCATAAACATTAGACCGTGGTGATAAAGACAATAACAATTTGCTAAAATCTTCACTTTGCAACATGAACATGAATTACTGTAATACAGCTAAGTTGAGAGATTGTGCTGAAATATTATGATGTACATCTATGCTGCATGCCATACATGTAAATGTGCATGTATTGCCTTGGAGTCTATAGGTGCAGAACTGAAGTAAAGCATGATGTTCTCTACGCTGCATTCCCGAAACAGGAAATGCTGTGTAAGGCGGGACGAGCTGGAAAGCATCACTCTGACAAACACGCACTCAAAAGTCCCCGCTCTTTAACCCCGGCTAGAAAACTATCGCCATTCTAATGTTATTCTAATGCTATAATCGATCTCCTTTGAACCAACGAAATCTCGTACTTGTTCACCTCTAGCTTACAGGGTGGGAAGCAAGAGGCAAATAGGCTCCTTCAGCCCTCGGTAAACAAAGCCGTTTTGTTTTAGGCCATGCCAGTAGAGGGGAACGAGTGTAAGAAAACTGTTCATCAGGCCGCATGAGTTTATGACAACAACGTGACTTCCTTTTTTTTCCTCCTCACACAAAGACCTGCTCAGTAAAACAGATACACGTACGATTTACCACAACATTTATTAGGGTTCAGCGCCATGTTTATCAAAAATTACACGGTAGTGGGTGGGTTATTTGGTTAGTTGGTTGGTATCAATCATTGATCGATTGATTGAGTGATTGATCGATCGATTTACTGCTTGGATGGTTGGTTTGATTGGTAGGTTTGTTGGTTGTTTGGTTGATTGATTTTGACGAATCAAAATTAAATGCTTCCAATAAGGGGAATCTCCTAAAGATTGATTGGTGTAATGCCGTAGACATGTCACATATACGACGGCGTGCCAGCCCCATGGATGAAGGAAATAACTTTACGTCAATGGCAACATGAAAGATCAGGCAGAAAAAGGATAAAAAAGGAACAAAAAACAAAACCACTAAAAAATCGACTTCCTGATGCCCCTTAATTCCAGGGCATCAGATAGCTGCGACACACCCATGAATCTCCTAAAGATCATTCGTTATTATAATCACACTAGGGTTCAAATATAGGGGCAACTGGCACCAAAATTAGAGGTCCAAAAATTCCCCAAATTTCAGATGTGTACATTTTTAATATCCCAACCTGTATAACGTCACAAAAACTGATTTCAATCACTTCAACAAGTGTAGCGGTATGTGTATTGTTTTTCCCTTCATGTACAGCCACTATGTTGTGTTTATAAATTTCCAAGTATCCAAGGACCCAGGCGGCGAGGCCCAGAAAAATCCATGTTCCAACGACCCGGAATAATAAAAATTTTGAGTGGGCAAGTCAAGTTAATTCACAGTGTAACAAAACAAATTGTAAAATTGTCTTATTATAGGGCAAGCTGGAAAATCACTAATTTTCAACCCATGTAGGACCCTTCAGTTTCCAGGGGCATTAAGGGGCCACAGGACCCCGGCCAGAAGCACGTCGACATTTTCCCTGCATACAGGCATGGATTCATGTAAGTCCAGTTTAACTATTTCCAAACAAAATAACTACAACAAAAAACGTAACTGCATGACCATCGACTTTGTGATGTATTTTCACTGCCTTGCGGCATGTTGTTCAGCCTAACACATCATTAGACATTAAAAAGTCAGGCACTTTTTTTTTTTTTAAATTACACAATTACATGTCTAAGACTCTATGAATACATCTACTTATGTTACAAGTTTTTTTTAAGTCTACCAAACCAAAATACCAAATTTTGGCCTTTTTATTCCCAGTTTTGTGGAGCTTATAAATCTGATAAAAAAAGGATTCATTGATTCATGTTTAATGATGTGCTCAGGGAAATTTCACCTGTGTGCAGCCTGCCAGTCAAAGAGGAAACCCCCTTTGAGTGCACTGTCAGCATAAAAGAGAAGGAACAAGGACAAGACAAAAAACATGACACCACAACACATTATGTACTTTCTGGTGTCTCTTAGCTCCAAGAGCACCAGGGCATCAATTAGCTATCGCCTATCAACCACACAGTGACACCTAATAAAAGAATGATAACTTACACGGTAACTATTTTCAGCTACAATTTAAATGACTTAGTACAAGAGTAGTGTAACTCCGAAGCACGTAAGACTCATTTTGACTTTTAAAAAAAAAAATGGTTGAAGAAAAACAATCCTTTTGTTTTAAACTATTAGTTACAATAAAGTTACCCTTAAAGCCAATTTATGAAAGCATACATGTACATTGAAACAAAAACAAAATTATATAAGTATGAAACCATCTAAGCCATTTTACAGATAAAATAAACTCCAATTAACATGGCTAGACATATTAACTAAGCTGCATAAATATCATACCGTGTTATAAAATAAAATTATCTAAACATGATTAACTCTTTGTTGGCTTTAATGACATGGTTTAACAGTGATTTTAATCTTCTTATTGCTTATTTGCTAGGGCTTCTTAGAACAGTATAACAGGCTAATGTCTTGCTGAGTCTATTGTCTCAGTATTTGCCAGTACTACTTCAAACATATCAATAGCTTTATTATTGCTGAGGTTATCT
>JAVFBY010346418.1:0-10000 GCA_034781015.1 Tonicella lineata
GCTTTATTGGTTCCCAATGTCACACGCTCAAATGTCTTTCAAAATAAACGTTAAAAATAATAAGTTGAGGTTAAAAAAGGCTGGACTTGTCCTTTAAAAAAATCGTACTAAAGCAGTAAAAGTTAGTACAAAATTACTTTTCTCCCTTAGCTCCGATCGATCATTGGGTTTCAACTTTGGGAAAAGCATTTGGGGTAAACAATTTGGGTATTTTGTACACGTAAATGTAACCTGTCAAAACTACACTAGTACAAGTAGGCGTAACCAGTGAAATTGTTTACAAAATCTTTTAAAAAATCACATCAGTTATAGGTTCTGAATGTTAAATGTAGCCATTTAAAATTTCAGTACATGATGATGTAAAAAAAAAATGTAGAATTCAATTTTAGGCTGAATAATACATATAATGCACAGGTAACTCAGGGACCCAGACCCTTCCTTTTTTAATTTTCGCGGGTGGTCGGGCGGGAGCTCCCTGATGCCCTAGTGCTTTCGGAGTTGTGGGGCATCTTGACAGGAAGTAGATTTTTTTGTGGTGTCGCTTTTTGTTTATTTTTTTCTCCTTTTTCTGTCTTGTCTTTCATGTTGCTAGTGATGTGAACGGTGGTTTCCTTTACCGTCCCATGGGGTTGACACGCCGTCATATAGGGGAAATACCCCTGAGTACAGCGTTAAACCCCAGTCAGTCAATCATCAATCAATCTTTAATTTTGGGCTGATAAATAAAACTTTTATTAAAGGTCACACGTTGTGACATTTACACGGGGAACATAATAAATGGATAGGTGCCTGTCTGGGTTTTTTTTTTTGCAAAAATGTGGGGTCCAATTATTTTGAATTAAGGCTTGTTGTAATTTATTGGTTTGTTGGATTTATTGTTGGGGCTTATCACTTACACATACATGTGTTAAACACAACATTCTTATGCTATTTAAAAGTATTTATTTGATTTGGCTGTCTGCAATATATTTATGATTTTTTTTTTGTTTGGCAGGTTTAAAACCCATCAATCAATTACTAAAGGTGGGAGCGGTACCCAGTGTTTTTGCCTGGAGTAAGCCCAAAACAAATTCACAGCTCTCTCGTATAGAACGAGCAGGAAAGAGATCTTCACAAAGAAAGAGTGGTGACTTGCCTTTGATTTTTACCTCGGATCCCAACCTTGATATATGTACTATAGGTTCTGAAATTGAAATTCCTGAATCAAGTGTTATCCAGGTAACAGACGATACATTACCAGAATATTCTCAACAAATAACTAATGTTGACTCAAGTACACAGACAGCTTTGAGAACAGCATCCTCCTTAAGTGTGGAAAGATTTGAATATGATCCTAAAGGACTGCTTAATTATACAGGTGTTGATTCTTACCAGAAATTTCTCCTCATCTTACATTCCCTCGGGGAAGCAGCATATGATTTAAACTATTATTATCATGAAATTAGAAATATCAGCGTGGAAAATCAGCTGTTTTTGACTTTAATCAAACTAAGACAACACTGGACAAACTTTATTTTAGCTGATCAATTTGGAATATCTGAGACAACTGTAGCCAATATATTCATAACCTGGATAAATTTTCTCTTCCACCAGTGGAAAGAGATAAACATTTGGCCTGATCGTGATTTGGTACAATTCTTTTCACCTCATGATTTTCATGTTAAGTTTCCAAAAACACGCATCATTATTGATGGCACTGAATGTCCAATCCAGAAGCCGAAACCACCCTTGGCTCAACAGGCTACTTTTTCAACATATAAAAATAAAAATACTGTCAAGATCTTAGTTGGAGCTACACCTGGAGGTTTAATTTCGTTTGTGTCAGATGCCTATGGAGGGTCAGCAAGTGACAGACAAATAGTGGAGAGAGGTGCTTTGCCAAATCAGTGTGATCCCGGGGATTCCATAATGGCTGACAAGGGATTCAATGTACAAGACATTTTTGCAACATGTGACGTTTCCATAAACATTCCCTCCTTTTTCAGTAAGAAAAATAGACTTGATGGGAAAACTGTACAGTCAGATCGTACCATTGCCAGTAAACGTGTTCACATTGAAAGATTAATTGGACTTATTAAAACATTCAAAATAATGAGAGAACCACTTACAATTACTGAAACCAGTTTAGCATCAGAAATTTGTTTTGTTTGTTCTATGCTCACAAACTTTAAAATGAAAATTGTCCCTAACACAGCTTAATATTATACATTCAGCTTAGGCCACACCAATTTTATCTAGTGTTTTACAAATTATAAGTAGCCTAATTAAAGGGCATTATTCTGTGATCTTAATATAGTAACCCTGTGAAATGCCAGACGACCCTTAAATATTATCCCTGTGTACTAGGAGTGTATAACAATCCACTCATTTGTCATCATCTCTATCGCATTCCAAAGTGCAAGTTTGTTCAGTAAATTGTCAGTAATATTAGCCCTGTGTAAGCCAGGAAGCAGTTACCAGTGACCTGTATTTTTTTTTCAATCCGCTTTATTCAGCCCGATAAGATTCTAAAGTAAATAAGTTTGTGCCTTGTAATCACTTTATATAATAATTCCTGTTAAAGGGTTTTATCAGCCCTATCTTATGATCTTCAAGACAAAGCGAATACTGACAAAAAACTTTATCCCCTCCCCCTTGTCTGGGTTATTGTGTATATTCTGTCAAAATGGGAAGAGTTATCTTTTCTTGCACTAGTTTACATTGTTTGTAAATGGTCTGTTTTTTGGTATATTCAATTTTATTCCAAATGCATGAAATATAATTATATCAATATATAGCTATAGTTCAGGAATTAGAATAACATTAATTTTAAAATATAGATATATATTTGAAAAAGTAAATCGCACTGGCACAGGGTAGTCAAAAATGACAAATCATCATGTTCTTTATTAACTCTCAGAGACAAGCTTTCAATGGACTTTAAGTTTGAGTTATCATGGGTGAGTTACAACTCATAAGTATAGATTAAAGTTGTAGGAAAACTAAAAGCATAAATATTATTGATAAATTGTTATGTTTACCCACAGCTTTAATCTATTCTGAACCAGAATGCAAAAACCCTACAACTTATTTTCCTATATTTTTTTTCTATTAAGAATTAAGATTGCATCTAGGCAAACATATTTTCCAAGCATTTAAATCCATACCATTTGTATGACCTCGTATATAAATTTGCAATCTGTTCTTTGGAAAAAAATAAATCAGCTAATTGTATGATAATGATTATCACACTACCGGTACTAGAAATGTACTAGTATTTTGCAAACAAATACTGTAAATATGTTGGATTTTTTGTTGTATCGTTTATGTTTGTATATAGGTTACATGTCTCAATCACTGTAGGTTATTATGATCAACGGTGTAAACTAAACATCATTACCGATTATTGAGTGATCAAGTCAATAATGAGGGTATACCAAGTGATATATTTTATATTGTCCTAATTGCCATTTTTTTGATGCGTTAATCCTTTTATAGAGACACAAAGATCAGGTGAATCACTCATCAAAGGGAGATAATGTGACTTTATTTCTCTTTTAATATTAGGATATTCTTTTTTACACCCTCTACCCAAGCAGGGGTACTGCTCAGCATTCTTTCCATTTTTTTTGTTAACACCCTTTTTAACAGCTAAACCTTTTCTTTTTTTTCAATATTTTTTTTATCTTATTAAGTTATTGAACAAGAAATATTCATGCTTTAAGTAAAGATTTTATGAAAAATTAAAACTGCCTGCCAATTTGTGGTTTCTTAACTCCAATTTATAGTGGATTCTATAAAAACTTGCAAAATAGTTTTCATTGTCCGGATCTGGGGAGATAGCTTATTATAAGATAGTTGTGTGGTATCATTGGGATGGATTATATAAATTAATGTACGGTATTTAATTCACCACCTTTGACTATACAAAGGGTAAAACCACAACTTCAATAATCTATATTGTAAATTTAAATACAGGAAAAAAACATTTATTCTAGAAAGAAAAACACATAACTAGCCATATAAGATAACATGTACTTGTAAATGTTTATTAAATTATTAGATTATTCATATATTTACAATATTAAACAATTATATAATTCACAAAAGTAAAACACTTGTTTGTTTTCCCTTTTTTTGCCCTTTAAGTGTGCAGGGTTTGAATTTAAAAACAATGCTTACAGTTACAGTTAACATTATAAACAATCCTAATCTGAAATTCTGTCCCTGGTGTGATATATTGATATGAGATGTCTTCAATTGTCACTCTACTTTATTACTCTTTATTTGTGACATCAATTATTATTCTCTTAGTTATACCCAGATCACTTCTGTAGATGTACTTTGCAAATCTTTCAAGACAGAATATTTTTAACTTGCGCTTAACATCTTAATTCTTTGGCAAAAATATGGTTCAAGACAAGCAAACTTTCAAAATAATAATACATTGTATGAATAGAGTTGTTTGCAATGACTGTTAAATATAAAAAAATACTTGATCAAAGTGCAGTATCTCCATTCTTTACCTGATTTTACGTCAATCTGATTAAAATCAGATCTATATTAGCTCCCCAGTATTATTTTGTCACCATGTAGATCTGAGAACATACCCTTCCAAATGAGGGCTGCTTATCAAGTATGATTCGGGGATTCCCCTGTGACTGTCCTAGCGAACAAGCATCAATGTTTACCACAGCTTACTGCTATCTGGCTTTTCATTGGACAATTTAAACTGTGACGTTTCTCGACCCCACACTAGTTGACGTCATTGAACACTGTTTGCTATATTTGTCCTCAGATCTATATTGCGTCAATACAATACCGAGGAGCTAATATACGTAATCATTGTAGATATGATTTTAATCAGATTAAGAGATACATGTACTGTCAGAGTGGTGGACTTTTTGTGCCATGTTTCAGTTATTTTCTTCCTTCCAGACTTCAGCACAAACACCACTCAAATCAATGCAAATTCAAATGTTACAACAAATATAATGTATATCATAATGGTACATAACACTTTAAATACAGTAATTAAAATATGCAATTTGGCATTTAATGGAGAGAATTACACACTGCCAGTCAAGTGTGAATACTGAATACCATAAATATAACTTAAGTTAATTGTGAAAAAGATAACTCATGAGATGAGATGTTGTTAAGTTCATCACTCACAATGTTTATGCCACATTTTCTTATGCAATTTCGAAACAGACATGCACCTCAGACTAGTATAACTTTGCTTGAAATGGTATTCATCTAATACAGTCATACAAAATTAAATTGATCAATGTTTCGATAAAGAAACTTTTTCAATAGAGCTGTCCTGAAATAATTCTCGAAAAAAGATTCTAATCTGATCAACATTTCACCTATAAATTCTACATCTCTCTCAATTTTAACCATGTAAAAATCTTTTAATGTATACACACAAAAGAAACAAAATTGCCTGTTTGTACAAAACATTTGTCCTTGGATCTGATAGTAGTAATCGTGCTCTTTTTTCAGAGTAAGAGAACCATCTGTGTGAGGAGTTAGGTAGGGCACTGTTTGAATGTTAATAACTTTGTTCCTGGCAGCAAAGGGACATTTAACTTCCAAAGTTGAATCTTTTTCAACTAAACCATCAGGAGAGGAAGCAATAAAAGGATGCTTTTCACATACAAACGTGCCACACCTCTTAACTTTAAGTTCACTTTGTTCCTGAAACATTTTAATTGCTAATCTTTCATATTTTTTACCGTGCTTCACAGCTGCACACATAATAGCTCTGGTTACTGTAAGAGAGGAAGCATATTTTACTTTGTCTGTTTTATCTGTCAATTTACAGATCCTACCAAACGTTGATGAATTCAGACGATATCCCCTCATTTCAATCCACTGCTTACTTGTGGCCTGCTGTCTAGTTTTCTTTTCAATATCAACAACTTCAGATTGAGAAATGACAGAAATTCTTAAGTCCTTTAAAAATAAGTTCTCGGTTGTCTCTTTAGTATAGTATCCATGGTCATTTACAACAGCATATAAATTAGCTGGCTTCAATATCTGAGAAAAGGCTATCTGTCCACAATCTTTATAATTAATACATGTGTTTTTAAAAAAATCAGTATACCCTGCCCTCTTTCTGTATTTTAGTTTTCTGGGGTCATAGTTAACTGGTTTTGATCTCTGACCTACTCTCTTTGACAACATCAGGTGCTTTGCTTTTATTGGGGATCCTTTATGTTTTCTTACACGATGAAATGTTTGCAATTTTTGCGTGCAGGTTTCCTCAGTAAATAACTCCTTTGTGACATCAAATTTAAATAAGGCATACAAAACAGAATTAACATGCTTACAATGTGCCTCGGGACCCATGCCAGCACCACACTCACATTGACATTCATTAACTAACCCACTCTTATCGATTGAAACGTCCACATTGTACTTAACACTTTTTTTCATCTCTGCCCAACATTGGCTTTTAACAAAACACATCTCCCTTGTCATTGAGATTTTGATAAACCTTAAAAATCTCTCCTTGACCAGATTCACACTTTCCTTCCCCAGCATTTTATTGAGTGGTTCCAGATAGGCCTGAATACTTTCCATCGATACACTTGGTATCTGGATGCCAGCATGCAGGTCTTTGTAGCTTGATTCATCTGGTGTTGCCATCTTAAAGTCTAAGACTTGAGTTTCAAGGATTTTTTTTCCAAAATTAAAGTTGCGATTGTATGCTTCTAATCTGTAAAAAAACAAAACAATTAAAACAATAATTTTTAGTAAAAATGTTTCAGTACGAGCAATAATCTAACCAAATTTAATTGTATTTATTATTAATAAAGTTGGGATTTTAAAAATATTTTTGCAGTACTGTTAAACACACACATGTAGCTGGGTGTGGAATTAACAGGGAAAATTGCATAGTGCCTGTTATATCAAGAATAATACAGACATCAAGGCATTTTCTCAGGGCCACTATGACCCTAACATGATGCGATTTTCTCTCCAAAAATTGAGGCAAATAATTTTCAAAATTTTTTGTATGAAATGTATTAATTATAAAACATGGAAATGGATTTTTTGCAACAAAAAAAAAATGATTGTGATATCTAAATGAGATATTATTATCAAGGCTGGTAAATCAAATGGAAAGATAAACAATATGCCTACAGGTACATGTATGTATAATATGACCAAGATCCAATGGGCCTAGGCCTATGGCATGACGAAAATAAGACTATTACTATAATGGGCAACGAAGACATTACTTTCTAGGCCTACGTGGATTTCGCATATATAATGTCAGTTTATGGCAGACGTAGATACAGAGTTCTGTCATTATTAGTCTACAGTGATTCTGAATGTATGTAGCCTGTTTGTATAAGACGGAGAAGGCAGCCACTGAACGGAGACAGCACTGCATGAGCAGACGGACTGTCACTGTTACCCTTACAACTTGTCTTATTTTTAAGAGCTGTCCTTCTATTATTTGAATAAAAACAGTATACCTGAATTATTTCTTCGAAGGACACAAAACACAACAATAAAAATAATTCATTGTAACTTGAGAAATGTAATAGGAATGAATTGCGTCGAATGTTACTCAACACCTATAAACGTAAACCTGGCCCTGACTGCCTGAGTACTGTCAAATCTTACCGTTCTACGAGTTCAGTTTTCCGACCAGACAGCTTCGCTCCACGAGATCTGAGCTCTTCTCTCAGTTCAGGAATTGTCATGCTACCGTAATTTGAAGCCATTTCCGAAAATTTAAAGCTTAAACTGCATTTGTCTTTAAAGAATGACGATGATGTACACAAACAGTTATGATTCGTTTTCTGCTAGCAGACGTACATTTGTGTGTCACGTGGGACCGAGTTGTGTAGCAGCGCAACTGCGAGTTACCTCCCCTTTTTACCAGCGAGTAGCCCCATTGTATCTGATTTCCCTTTCTTTTCTCTTTTGCAGGGTGTTATTTACAGGTTTAAGTTCCTCATGATCGCCACCATGCTGTGTGCTGCTCTCACGGTTATCTTCTTCATCATCAGCCAGGTCAAAGAAGGTCAAGGTCGTTGGGGAGACGATCCAGCCTTACAATATACATCAGGATTCTTCACAGGTTTGTGTTAACTATAGTCGTCTGGGTACAGTTGCTCAAAACACTTAATAGCCCATTAAAAACATTAAATACAGGATAAGCTGACGTCACTCCGTGTTGAAGTCCTATCTCTAATCCTGGATTAGTGATTTAAATTAGCACTTATCTTGGTTTTGAGAAACTTGAACTTAAAATGAACATCTGAGCACTGCTGCCGAGAATGGAATTGGGTAAACAATGGAAAACAACTTCTTAGTTTATATACATGTAATGGAGATTAGGTCTAGGACTGAAGGGAGCTTACTCTACAGGGTATAAAGTAGTATTGAAATGAATTTCAACGAATTTGCATCAGAATACAAGAGTCTGACGATTATTCAATAAAGAGAACAGTTAAAAAAAGAGGGGCTAAATTAAATTATTATGAAGATAGGAAAAAGATCTAGTTGAACGGTAATTTTAAAAAAAAAAAATAGGCTACCACACACGTTGACCAAATTTCTATTAGCCAGTCTCTTTTTGTATCTATTTGTGTCCCCCACTATTTGAACAAAAGGGTACACAGCATAAAGTTGACGGCATGGCTAGCACGGATAAAACAAAGCCCCACTAACCGCTAAACGAGATGGTAGCTTAAAAAATATAAACACTTATCACTAAAATGCCATTTCGTTACCTTAAATATATAATGCATGTTCCCATCGCTGTAATTAGTTGCAAAATGCTCTTGGCGGACAAAGACATTTGAATCTAACAGCATTAGCTTGCCCAGTCATCGTAGACTGCAACAACAACAACACAAACTACATGTAGCTTCCAACAAATTGATGGTTTAATGAGCTCTTTCAAAACAATAACGAAATGGTGTCTATGGGATTGATGTAAAAGTGATATTTGCTTCCCAGAGAAGGTGGAAATTTACACTTTATTTCCTTTCCGAAGACAAAATTTAGCTAAGAAAAATGTTTGAAGTATGTTGATGGTCGGGCTGTTGTCGACCCTGTCTTTATTTTGATGGTACCCAAGTAAATACAAACGTTTGCGTTGATTTTAAAGAAAAAATAGTAAATCAAAACTTTCAATTTATGGCAAAAATAAAAAGTTTATCATTTTTTTATCTTGGAAAAATACAGAAACTCAACGAATTTTCTTCTATAAATAGCTTTATCCCATTTCGCGGTAAGGGTGGCTTTAAGGTTACTTTTTCATGATTATATAACTGTTTATAAATGCCGCTTTGTTTATGCAAAAGTCGAAGGGAGTTGTACCGTATACCCGAACTGAATAGTATACTGTAAAGAATTGTGTAGCCAAGGCGTTAGCTATAGCATCATATAAAGCAAACCTATATAGAAAATCGGAAAAGAAGATAACTTTAACCCTTTTCTTCTGAAGAGTGAACGGTTTTGTTCGGAGTTACTCAACATACATACATTGGCGAACAGCTGCCGGCATAACCCGAACGTAAAATCGTGATGTTCGTTGGCCTCGATAACCAAGCCCTCGCATCGAAACAGCCAATCAGTTTGCCAGGAAGTAAAATCTCCTGGCATCAAATTCTGCAAGCAATTCTGAGTGTGTGGATAGCTTTCTTAATCCTGTTACAGCCAATTTGGTAACTCGGGTTAGTAACTCAAGTATGGTGGACTTTTCAGACCATATTGCTTCTGTCTCTATAGACTTGACTATTATTCAATAAATATTTACCAATATCATTTCAAAAAAAAATTTGGTCAATTAATTTAAAGACATACTGTTTTGTGGCAATTATCATGAATTTGTATTTAATGATAGCCAATGTTACTATGGAGACCGAAACGATATGGTATGAAAAGTCCACCTTTCTTGAGTAACCAAGCTGCATTAGTTACCAAATTGGCTCAATTAGCGGGATTATGAAAGCTATCCACACTCTCGGAACACCGTTTCATAACTGCG
>JAVFBY010346529.1:0-10000 GCA_034781015.1 Tonicella lineata
AATAATGATTTAGACCAAGCTGCAATCTGGTTGGTTGAGAATTGTGCTGAACTGAGATCTTTACTTGAAGAAAAAGATGTGAACATTTCTGAACTTGTAGCGGTTGCAGGTTAGTCTGATATTTCTACCCTCTATTTCACAAATGCGGAGGCGCCGTGGCTTGGTGGTTAGAGCATCTGATTGGTGTGACTACCGATCCTCCTTCGATGTATCGCATGGGTTCTATCCCCCCAGTGGACCTGCTAAGGTACAGAGGGAGTCACATAGGTGACTTCGGCTATAGCAGGGGTGTTTTTTCTGTGGTTTCCTACCCTGTTTTCCACCATATCAAGTAGGATTCTCTAAGAAGTGGCGAATCCGTCGTCATATAGGTGAAATACCCCTGAGTACGACGTTAGACACCAATCAAACAAACAAACAAACATAAATGCTGACATAAAGGTGAAATAACCCTTGAGCACAGCGTTAAACCCCAATCAATCAATCTATTTCATAAGGTGACACAATATTCCTTCCACCCTGGCTAAGTGGTTAGCTCATCTTGACTGCTGATCCTCCCTCAATGTACCCTGAGGGTATGTGAGGGAGTCACACAAGGTGACTTCATCTATCACGGGTGTGGTTTTTCCGAGGCTCCCTCTTGTTTTTTTCCCCACAATATTAAATAGTGCTGTACATGTATTAAGTGAATCCGTCATCATAATCATATTAAGCAAAATACCCTTTGAATAGTATGACATTAAACACCAATCAAACAATCCTTCATGAAGTCCTTTTTTTATAAACACAAACCCATAATGTAAAGTACAAGGCCTGTGTCATGGCTCAGTGGTTTTCATGTTTATCTGATGATTCTCCTTTGATATACCACTCATGTTCAAGCCACCCAGTGGACCGGCTCAAAAATTTTAGGAAGTTATTTCCGGTGTGGTTTTTATGAGGTTTCCTCTTAGTTTTCCAGTGCATTAACTACAGGTGCTGGCACCACCGTAGTGCAGAGTAAAAAGTGGAGAATCTGTCATATAAGTGAAATACACTTATGTATGACTTAAGTAAGTATGATTTCACATCATTCGAACAAGCAAAATTTAATTGTATAACATTAGTCTTTAAAGAAGTTTCATTGTTTTGAAATACTCGTAAATAAATGTAAATATATACATTATGATGTATATGATTTTAGAACAAACCGAATCCTCTGAGGCAATTCAGTCAGATTTTATCCGAAATCAGAAGACTTCTGATGGTATGCAGTCAGATTTAATCCCTAATCATAAGTCCTCGGAGGCTATTCAGTCAGATGAAATCCCTTATCAGAAGTCCTCGGAGGCTATTCAGTCAGATGTAATCCCTAATCAGAAGTCCTCGGAAGCTATTCAGTCAGATAAAATCCCTAATCAGAAGTCCAAGGAGGCTATTCAGTCAGATAAAATCCCTAATCAGAAGTCCAAGGAGTCTATTCAGTCAGATGTAATCCCTAATCAGAAGTCCTCTGAGGCTATGCAGTCAGATGTAATCCCTAAGCAGAAGTCCTCTGAGGCTATGCAGTCAGATTTTATCCCTGATCAGAAGTGCCTGGCAGACCTCATTGCTAGTGGTATTAATAAGGATACAGCATACCAAGCCTTGAAGACAGCTGTGAGTTGTACAATGTCTTTCAGGTGTTTAATTTAAGCCACACAGAATTTTAAAAATGTTTCTCGGCGTTTATTTGAATAAGAAAATCAGACAGGCAGGTGGGAAATTTTAATTATCATTGCCCCAAATTTTGGCCATGTATGATTTGTTATTATTTTTTTTAAAATTTTAGATAAGAATATATATATATGTTCAAGCTAATATGTTTGGAAGTGGTTTCTTTTCTAATTTAACACACTGCTTTTATCAATACATATATGACATTCAATCCATATCAGACAAAAGTGAGAAATTTGCGGGTAAACCCAATCTAGCTTTAATATAAGTTCAAACATGTTGAAGATATTGAATTCTTTAGGACAACAGTATCTTTCAGTATTGGAAAAATTGCTGACTGGGTGGTAGCGAACAAATTGATGTGGGAATTTTTGTTTGGGAAATGACAATAAAATGGGCAGTAGTAAACAAATAAATGTTAAACCTTCGGTCTCGTCTTTCATGTTGCCAGTGACGTAAAAGGTGACTCGCCACCCATGGGGCTGGCACACCGTCATATATGTGAAACACCCCTGAGTACAGCGTTAACCCCAGTCAGTCAATCAATCAATCTTCTTTTTTTTTTAGGGAGGATTACATGTTTATATTTCAAGTTCAACGCAATATTTGCGAAATTTTTTGGGGGGTATATTAGATTATATTGCTTGCATTACTCTTTTGCCAAATTTCTCTCACCAATGTCATTCATGAGCTTGAAATCTGCCTACAGCCATTGGGCCATTTTATCCATAATAGGGCTATGTGGAATCTTCATAATATTTTTACAGAAGGAAGAGTTTGAGAACTGACTTATTCTTGCAAAATATTGATATTTTTGTAATCCTTATTGTAGCTACATGTACATGTATGTTTCCCAGTCAACAGTCCAGTGTTATTCAGAAATTTGATACAACTCAAGCGTTTTGAAGTTTTAAATCAATGGATCACGCTTGATCATGTTCTTATGGTTGTTATTGGTGACTGAAAAACACAGCTAAGTTAACGTTTTTCTAGATACCATTTGTTGAGACTCCACTGTTTTCTTAAGTTTTAATTATTAATGTGATCTATTATATATGTTCAACACAGAATAATGATTTAGACCAAGCTGCTGTCTGGCTGATTGAGAACTCAACCGAACTCCAGTCCATGCTTGAAGAGAAAAATGTTGACATTCCGGAACTTATTTCAACAGGTCTGTGTGAATTAAAAAAAAAATGACAGCTAGATGTTAGAATTTGGAAATGTATCTTCATGTAAGGGAAGTAAATTTTAGCAAAAAAAAATAGCGCACCATGGTTAATTATCCATAATAAGACCACTTGGTGTCATTTAAATTAAAACATTGCATAGTGGGAAACAGTATGCAAATAAAACAATGTATAAATTCTATAAAATTCTCCTAGATTTTCTTTCTGCAAATAGCCATTTTATACTTTAATATTGTTATTGAACTGTCAGTTTTGACTTTTGAGGGCACTCTAGATACTAAGTAAATAATGTACATGAAGGGATACATCTAATAATAGAATTTTTTTTTTTTTTAGCAGCTGAGACTCTAAGTGTAGATTCTATAACTCATGGCTTGTCAGCTGTCGGTATAGAAAATGGAGAGTGTGATCAGAGAAATATTAACCTTGAAGGTGTATCAAGTGCCACAATAGACAATATCAAGGTCACACTGACTGTTAAGGCACAAAATAGAGCCGATGAAGTCAACGGTAACAGTAGTGCTGTGGAGGAATGTAACTATGACGATCTCCCGCCTCTAGAAATAGATGATGAACCCCCAGAGTTAGAATACTATGAGGATGACTATTTTTCTGATACAGACTCACAATCTTTGAATATGTCAGAGTCATCTCAACATGTACCAGTGTATGTGGGTAGATTTCCCAGCGGAACTAAACAGGTGAGCCCTAATGATAATCTATAGGTGATATACCCCTGGGTACGACGTTACCACCAATCAAACAAACAAAAACCTAATGATAATCTGCCTTGGGTATTTCCCATCTGTTAACAAATAAGTGTTTTGTATAAGATGAATATCCTTATTGGCCCCCCTCCTGGAGGTGGAGAGGACTATAGGTTTGCGCCTCGTCAGTCCGTCCGTCCACTCAGATCTTGTCCTGGCCATTCCTATCGCACTATTTTGCAACAGCAACCTAAAACTTGGCACAAAGGTACAACTCGGGAAGGCAGAGTTCCGTGTAAAAAAAATGGGGATGTGCGGCCAAGGTCACGGGTTCATGTCTTAGGTATTGTATGCTTTCGCTTGTCCTGGCCATTTCTTCCACACTATTCCACACAGCAACCTCAAACTTGGCACGAAGGTACAACTTTGGAAGACAGCGTGTCGCGTAAAAAAAATTAGGGTCGTGAGGCCAAGGTCACGGGTTCAAGTCTTAGTTTTTGTATGCTTTCGCTTGTCCGGGCCATTTCATGCAGCAACTTCAAACTAGTTACAAAGGTACAACTTGGGAAGGCGGAGTGTTGGGTAATAAAATTGGGGTCGTAAGGCCAAGGTCACGGATTCAAGTCTTAGATTTTGTTTGCTCTTTTTGTCCAGGACATTCCTTCCACACTATTCCACACAGCAACCTCAAACTTGGCACAAAGATACAAGTTGGCACAAAGGCACAACTTGGGACGGCGAAGTGTCGCGTAAAAAAATTGGGGTTGTGAGGTCACCGTCCAGGTCCTGGGATCAAGTCTTAGTTTTTGTATGCTTTCTCTTGTTCGGGCCATTTCTTCCACACTATTTCATGCTGCATCCTCAAGCTTAGCACAAAGGTACAACTTGGAAGTCAGAGTGTCTCGTAAAAAAATTTGGGTCGTACGGTCAAGGTCACAGGTTCAAGTCTTAGAGCTTTTGTATGCTTTCGCTTGTTCCAGCCATTTCTTTCACACTATTCACGCAGCAACCTCAGACTTAGCACAAAGGTACAAGTTGGGAAGGCGGAGTGACACGTAAAAACAATTTGGGTTGTGGAGTCCAGGTCAAGGCACGGGGTCAACTCTTAATTTTTCTATGCTTTTGTTGCCCGGTCCATTTCCAATAGCAACAAGCCATCTTGACAATTGCCCTATTCAACATGGAGCTCTAGTTTTTATCTTGTCTTTTTGTTTATGATTTTTTTATTTTTCGTGGACCGAGGTCAGCCTTTAAAAAAAGCAGTCATATCGATTTTCACAGGTCACTTGGAAGACATGAAACACAATTTATTAAGGATAGCCTTAAAGACAACTGTCCTTAAAGTGCAATATTAAGACATACCCTCATTGCTATTCAAAAAGTACTGGTGGGGGACTATGGATTGCCCTGCAATACTTGATGCTTGTTTCTTCTGTTTATTGTAACTTTTTTATACTATAATATTTGTGGAATTTAGAATTGTGATATTGAGGGTTAGGCAGATTAAGTAAACATGTTATTAATGTATATAATTTTATGTCACTTTTTGCTTTATTTCTGAGCCAGTTAGAGCTGTGATATATACCTACTGCTAGTGCTAATGTCCAGTAAATAGTTACATTTTACTGGGTGAAATTTACTGAGGAGTCTTGTAAAGGTCATACTAGTGTTTTGTTTAGTAGAATTGTAACCTTTAAATTAGGTTTGTTGTGGAGAATTGACCTCATTGTGTGTTGACTGATTGGTGTATAAAGGCCATTTACCCACAGACAGAAACCACCTGATAAAAGACCCGGGAGTACCTGTGACAAAGCAATCCACCATAAGACCTGGAAGGAAATGCTTATGGGGGTGAGGGGAAGACATAAATAAAGAAGAAGTTGTTATCCATTAAGCGATCAATGTATTCTATTACCTCCACTCTAAATGCTGCTCAAACAACTTATACACCATCAATATAGAGATATGGCAATCACTAGAACCAACCGTTGAGAAGGCTTTAAGAAGAAACTCATCCAGACATCCAACTACCTAACATTCCTCCTAGGATGTAGAGACTCAAAACTAGGGGCCGCTATTAGGGCTGGTTTGACTATTGCAATAGTATTGGGATAGTTATAATAACATTGCAACATAAGCAAAGGGACACAACAACGTGAGCACAATTTGTTAGTCCTGCACAGTAAAAATCAACAAACATAAAAATTTCCCAAAGTGCAGCATTTTAAAAGCTGTGCTCTTCAGAATTGTTGTGTGTGCTACGTCAAATCATTAGTTAAACAGAGCAGAGTACTTGGTCCCCAATGCCTATGTAAATGGGAGTTGCATACTCCTAGTTAATACACTTCTGGCTTGATGCAAACCGTGACCGCATAACAAACAAACAAAAAAATACAAACAAAAACATAGTTTATATATATATATTAAGATTGAATAAACCCCTCCTTAATTATAACAGCAATAACTCTGCTGAAGGAATTATTAATTATATATCCTGGGCAGCTCTATTTATCTAATAAGTTCAACAACCTTATGTATAGGAGTATTGTAATTCTTATCTGTCTGTTTTCTCTGTCTAACAATTAACATTAGTTTTGACCTGGGATCATCCCAGTGAAAATAGGCTTGTTGTTTTTACCTGACCTTCCCGTATATTCCCATCCTGGATGTTATTTGCTGTAGAAATGATCCAAATATTTGTCTGGTCATTCTGCAAAATTATTCCCCAGATGTTGGTCTGTTATAATACACAAGTAAAATCTTTAACTAGATAACCACTGATATTTACAGAATAGAAAAAACAAGTTTGAAAGGTTCTTCCAGATGGTCTGTATCACCAAATTGTATTTGGAAACACCATTCACTGTTGTGCGATTTTCAAACTGTTTCATTAAAAAATTTGCATTAGTTTATATGGAGATATTAGGCTTAAAAAATCAGGTGACAGCAAGAGGATTTAAATCCACAATACAATACTATTAAGCCTGGCACGTCCCCCGGGGAATGTTGTTTAAGTAGATTAGTAGAATGTTAAATAAGATTTTTTTATTATATTTTTTTTACAATGACCTGCCTTACAAAGTTTGGCGTTAAAAGCCTGGTAACATAACCTAGAAGAAGCATGTTGTTTCCAATAATACATCTTTGACAATAGGAAAACCGAATAGTGTAAACCAGCTTTAAGATTTTAATCAGGACTCTGTATTTGACCTAAAAATGAGTCCCAATAGAGTCATACAATGGAGGTGCAGTGTCGGAAACACAATTGATTGATGATGAAAAATGTAATCTAGAGTCCAAAGATGACATTTGTAACACAAATCATCAGTAGTGTGTGCCTGGATGACGGCATCTTCGCAAGCCAAGGGTAAAAAACATTTGTATTGTCTCATAACTGTATAGGTTTAGAGATACCATGTGTTTGGATGATGGGATGGCAGCTTCGCCCATCTTAGGGCTCAACCTTACATTTTTCATCATCAATCATGATGTTGAAGGGGTATGTCCAAGGGGAATGACTTGTGGGTAAAAACCACTAGACCAAATTATCCTAATCATGTGATGCAGAAAAATATCTCATTAACCAAAAAGGATGTTATTTATTCAATATAGCCTAACAGTGAACTTTCCAATTTAATAACTATTTGATCCCTCTTTCCTAAGATCTATTCATCTTTCCGCATCCTCATTTCTGATGTATCACGTGGTGTGTTTGTTTTGATCGATAGCAGGCTAGTTGCCGCAATGTAGAACATGCTCAAGTCCATTGCGCTTGCGATCCTATGCAACCAGTCGTATCTAGATGCAAGAATGAACAGGTCGACAGTGATCGGCCACAGACACTTGAAATTATGGATTAATAAAATAATAATAATTGTAATCACCTGATGCATATGAAGCAACAGTTGATTATAATGATTATTATTTTATTAATCCATAATTTCAAATGCCCGTGCGATCGGCATGAAATCTGATGCAGTCAGTTGCACTGAGATGCTGGTAGTTGAGTTGGCATGGATTGCAAGTCGACCTCTTCTTAGCTTAAAATCTCAAAGCAGAATAAACTTTTTGGGTTGTCTTTAAATATTGTCAAGGATGTATTTTTTCAAATGACATTTGTAACCCTGCTTTCAACGCCAAACCCTGTAAGACAAGTCATTGTGAAAAATACATGGGGTGCTTAACTCTTTCTTTGTATGCACTGGTATTTGGCTGGTATGAATGACAAAAATTCACTCAGGATGGGCAAGAATAAAAGATAAATTTCTTAAAACCATAAAATATTTATCTAGTTTAGGCACAGTGACCTTAAGTTCTTTCACATATCATCAGCTTCAGGTATTGTCTTAACTAATATAGGATTCATGTGCATTTTGAACATTTTTGAAGCAAGCATGCTTTAACAATGAATTCTTGTTTCTGAACTTGAAATTTTAGAAATTGGTAAAAACAATCATTTTCTGATAATGCTTTTTTCAGTATTGTTAAAACCTCATACCTTAAAATTGACATAATTTATTGTTATTTTTGGTTTCAGAGGAGTGGGATTTTATCTTAACATTAGAAGACACCTAACACATGATGAGGATAAACCATAAACGTCTACAGAATCCATGCTGAAAAAAGAATGATATACAATTTCATGATCTTACACTTATGTGTGTCTGTTATAAACATATCCATGACAGTCAGTTTTTATACAGATATCAACCCTGTATTCAAGAGTTTTCCAAAAATTGTATCATGGACAGAAAAAGTTGTATGCAAACTAAACCCTTTAAGAGTGTAATGTTTCAGAAAATGACTGCAGTAAGTTGACATTACTAGATGGCGGTGGAACGCCTGATAGAGGCAGTTGTCAGCTTTTCAATCGGACAATTTCAGGACTTCTTTTCTTAATCATTCTTGTTTTATAAATAAACATGAGGTTGAAAACCACAAAGGAAATAAAAATTAAATCATCCCACCCCATATTTGAAAATACAGTATAAATGCGGACAAACCACAATGGCAGGATCAGGCAGTAGTGAGATCTTAGCAAAGAAATACTGTGTATATACATGCAGGTAAATGGACAATAACAACATCAAAAAACCCAAAAAAATGTTGAGGCCGTAGAAAACGCCTATTGATAAAAACCACTTGCCCCCATGACGTCATATCTTTTGATTATTTCTTTTTAGCTGTTCTGTGTTGTTTCACATAAACCGGTTTTACAAGTCTCATTGCCACTACATCATCATTCTGTCACAATAGTTTTGTATTTTCTTATATAAATAAAATTTATTCTTTTTTACATTAACTTTTACTGTGTCTTACTTTTCATTGTATAATTGAAATTAATACTGCTAAATGCAACATAGTATTATTTTGAAAGAGGCCCTTAACAAACAAGTGAATATAAGTTGGAATATAAGTTGTGACGGGAGCTTCTTGATGCCCTGGTGCCCTCAGGGCTTAGGGGTGTACTGTGGTTGTCCTGTCTTTATGTTTCAGGTGACGCCAAGGATGATATCCTCCACTCATTTGACTGGCTGACGTCATCTAAGTGAAATAACTTTGAGCATAACGTTAAACACCAAGCAATCGGTCAATAAAAACAGTTATTATATCAGTTATAAATAAACCTCATGTGATTGGTTCGTTCCACTGACGTCTTGGTCAATGAATTTGAGTCAATATCACAGCATAATCACCTGGTAAAAAGTCCCTTACTATTATTATATGACTTGATGGATGTATGCTATTTTCCGATCGCTCATTGGCTTAAATGTATCACGTGGTAAGTCTGTAAAATATCATGTAATGACCCGAGTCCGATAAACAACGTATTGACCAGAGGAGCTCAATGTTAACCAATCATCGAACGTTATTCTTTAATTTGCTTTGAATTAGGCTTAATCAAAGGTGTCGTCTGATTTGGTCTCAACCACTGTTTTTGTTCAGGCATATACCTATAGCAGTAAGTTTAAGAAAACATTGTTGTGTTCTGTATTTTAATTAATCGAATGTCATAATAAAACAGTTAAGGCCTTTTAATTTTGTCTACGTAAGGGTTAGAACATGAGCTTGAGGTGTTTCAGACTGGGTAGAGACCGGTGATATGACATACAGAGGGCGTAGCCCGAGGTATGTCATATCACCAAGTCCAATGGTCTTTACCCAGTCTGAAACACAGAGAGCAAATGTTCTAACCCACTTACATAATGACCCTTTTGTTAGCCACGAGTGCTTCTTTTCGCGTATTACCCGATTTAGATAATATGCAAAGCCTGAAAGCAGACATTAATTGTATTATAAAACTGGACCTTCACGAACAGTGTGTTGAAATTTATTTTGTACAGAACAGATTACACAGTCCATTCCTTATACCATTGTTACCAGGCATAGCTTGTTTTTCTCCATCTA